>VVHJ01027548.1:8020-30877 GCA_015107715.1 Tylochromis polylepis
GATCTCTGTCCAGAAGAGCGCAGTCCTAGGAACAGCTAAGATACTGCGCAGGACCCTCAAGCTCCCAGGCCTCTGGTAGAGGACCGAGCTTGAAGGATAGACCGCCCACAGAGGCGAGAGGGGAATTGGAATTATATATACATAGCTTTGACCTTTATCTGACCCTGCAAACACATCCCTGCAGCTTGCAGTTTGATACATGTGATAGTGATACCTACTGAGCTTGTGATTACAGGGAGGTTTTAACTATAACATTTACAGTTTTTAACATATCAGTCTTGTGTGGATTGAAGTAACTAAGTAATGTGCTAAATACATGAATTAACATAACTCGGACATGGCCATTTGTTAGGTGATTGCTAGGCAACATGATGATATCATAATATATCATGCATAATTCAAAGGTCATTTTAGCTTGTTGGAAGGTGATTGTTGGACATGTGCAGAGGAGGGATAGTGCATATTTTGATCAGAGATATTAAACGTGGAGCTGCAAGGCAGGTGGAAAAGTGGAAGGCCTCAGAGAAGATTCGTGGATGTACTGAAGGAGGACACGCAGAGGGTTGGTGTGCCAGAGATAGTGTGAGATGGAAGCAGGCGAGCCACTGTGGCGACCCCTAAAGGGAGCAGCTGAAGAGGGAGGTGGCTGTTAGGCAAAATGATGATGTAATGATGATCTGCTATAGATAAGAACTGTCAGAGGCCTGAGACGCACCTGTGTGTTGGTAGCTCAGCTCCTGATTGCGTAGGACGAGTTTGTGGGCAAACAAGCAGTGATTTGGTGCCGTAGAGTAAGAGATTTTGAAAATAAAACCTGACGACCATGGGAAGTCCTGTCTAGAATATATAATAACACCAAATAAATAATAATAGTAATAATAATAAATAGACAGAATATTATTATATAATAATGATTATTACTAGCTTAACAAGGTTTTATGTATATATGATGAATCCTACCACCAGTGATACACAGCATCAGCAGAATGAAGCTACTTTCGTACTTCGTTCAAACAGCCGCACTCTCCTCTAATAAAACTATTGCTATAAAACGAATCATTTCTACTGAACCTGCTGTTGATTCAGCTCTGTGAGGCCTATCGTGTTGTTTACTTGAACTTCATTACACTGGAAGGAGTCTTAAATATTTTGTATTTTTGTGTGTCTCCTAAACCCACTGCTGGGAGCTACAGACCTTATCATCTGCTCAGTCTGTACACCGCTGCATTTAACCAGATAGAAAGAGAGCAGACAGTGTTCAGGCAGAGCTTTGAGATGGACTGGACTGAGTCTGTTTCTGTCTGTCCCCTCAGATCTCCATTAGCTCACCAAGAGTTGCACTCTGTCCCTCAGCAGCAGGCGGCAAGATATTCTATTATATACTGCAACTTGTGATAGCTGCCTATACCCAGTAGTGGCAGCGTGTGTACAAAGGTAATGAGTCATGCAGTATTAGGTTAAGAGTAGTTCACTGCTCTTTGACATGGTCAAACCAGCCTCTGTTTCCCTGAGCCTCAGATCATGAGCAGAAGAATTAAATGACCGTGGTGCACTGGAGCCTGACCTGTTTGGAGGCACGTACACCAGTGCGGTTCAACCACTGTGAGCTGATAGGTTTGTACACAGCTCACAGTGTGGAAGAGAAAAGTAGAAGTTCAGCAATAAAGCTGAGACTTGTTTTTGTCTGTGCAGGTTCTGAGTCATCCAGGTCATGGCAGTCTTGAATGACTATAATGACCTAAGCAAGATTAAGACTTGTTTAGTTCAACGTTTCAGATTTCATAACTATACTTTTAGTCAGTTATGAAAGCTAGTTCGCATCTTCAGCCTGTGTTCTCATGACGTAGGCTCCATCAGCATCAGACAAAACAATCTCCCAGACACATGACAGTACTTTTAAGTCCGGGGGTCATTTACAGAGAGCTGATATCAAAGATGGAAGTTTCTCCATGGATGCTGGATGGTGTGTGACTCACCTGAGTTGGTCTACTTGATTGTTCATCTCAGTTAATGAGCATGCATTTGGTTATTTCTCTCTTCTTCTGCTACTGTCTCGTCGGTGCTTTAACACTGTAAAGTATGCCTTTGTAAGAGGAGGCACGTAGCTCTGTGTCTGCTTTGTCCTAGACTTGAAACTATATTTAAATCATCAAGCTTGAGGTTGTAAAGAGAAGGTCCGTTTTTCTCATCATGCAGACACAAAAACAAACAGACACGCACCAAAGAAAAACCTCCCCAAACTAACAGATTCACGTTGTGTTTCTGTAGAAATTATTTCTACTGTATTAGTCTATAAATTCACCCAGTTCTGTTATTATAACCTGATTATCTTGTGGATTTTTAGCCGGTTTTATAAAAAATGATAAACTGAAAGCGTCTACTGATTTTAGAGCTTAAATGACCTCCATAGAATTTTTTTAAAGCCTCAGAGCTGGTTGTTATAAAAATAACAGCCAGTTGTTGCACAGGTTGAACTGAGCATGGACGATATTGCCAAATGAGGCTTTTTATGGCTCAGTGGGAACTGAAGACTCATGCACAGGATTAGGCCTTTAGTCTTGAGGGCAGTGCTTTGGGTCCTTTTCTTTTCCTTTTGTTGTCTTTCCTCTGACTGAAGCAAGCTGTAAAACAAATGAAATAATAGATGTAACACGTGATTATAATTACCTGGATTTTATATAATTAAGGTTATTTTTATAATGTACGTCTGGCCCTGGTATGAATTCAGACCAGCTATTTAAATGTTTGTATGTTAGAAAGCAAGTGTGCTTTATGAAACCTGATTATTGATTGTGTGTTTTTTGCAGCTGCCCCAGTTACATGTGTCCATGGGATTGTTCTGGTGTGTGTAAATCTGTCTTGCTAAAACACGGAACATAAATCCTCTCTTGCGCTCATCTCAACGCAAGCTTAAAAAGACAAACAAACAGATGCCTAACGCATTTTGGTATGTGAAATTCGATGACTTGCTTCCCGACTCCAATCCTTTTAAAGCGTAAATGAGACGCAAGTAACAAGAGTGTCCCTGACAGCTTGTTTTCCACCCTCCTCCAGTGCAAGTCTCTGCCAGGCAGCCAGCTCCCAGCATTAGTTAAATCTGTGCATCATGCAGCTGTTTTGGGTAATGCAAACCAATAATTCTGTCATAATCTCTGCAGAGCTATCCATTTATATTTGAACTTTCTTTCCCACTTTTACGTGCAGAACCTGGATTACAGAGAATTCAGACTACAGGACACGGGTAAGAGCTAAATATATGTTCAGTAGTACAAACTACAGTTGCATATACACAGTAAAATAACTGTCACAGTCCCTGGTTTTTGGATTGTTTGTATTTTGCTTGAAGTCCTGGATTTTAGGTCATCCTTGGTTTGCCATGTTATTCGGTTCTTGTGTTATTTTCCCTAGTGTTTCTATAGGTTCTTATGGTTTATTTTACAGCCTTGTTATTTGTGTCTGAGCTTTTATATATTCCATTTATTGTTGGGTTCTCAGTTCTTGGTCGTTTCAGGTACTGTTGTGTTTATTGTATACCTTCTTCCGGTTTACCCTGCCTCCTCGGTGTTTCCTGTGCATTGTCATTTTTCCTTCTTGAGTTTTTCCCTGTTTTATTTTGGTAGCCTTCCCTCTTGTCCTACCCAGGACTGTGCGTAGGTTCCCCGACCAAAAACACTGGTCTAATGGAGACATTAAACAGAAAATCAGGGAGAGGAGGGAGGCCTTCAAGGCAGGAGATCAGGTGGAGTATAAGAGAGCCCGCTACGAGCTGCAGAAGTCCATCAGAGTAGCAAAGAGGGCCCACTCACAAAAACTTGAAGGCTACTACCTCACTCACAACACGCGCAGCATGTGGCAGGGAATTCAAGCTGTCACAAACTACAGGGGAACTACAACAACCACAGACCCTCGAGACACCACCCTTCCAGACAGCCTCAACACCTTCTATGCCAGGTTTGATAGACACACCCTCAAAAGCCCCCTGTGACCCCATGGACACTGTCTTCCAAGTGACACACACACAGGTCCTAAAAGCACTGAAGAAAGTGAACCCCCACAAGGCTGTGGGACCCGGTGGAGTTCCTCCCAGAGTTTTGAAGTCCTGTGGGGAACAGCTAGCTGGTGTGTACACTGATATCTTCAACCTGTCACTATCCCAGGCAGTAGTCCCACGTATTTTTAAATCCTCCACCGTCATACCAGTCCCCAAAAGACACATCCGCCCTGAATGACTTCAGGCCAGTGGCACTCACGCCAGTCGTCATGAAGTGTCTAGAAAAAATGGTCCTCACACACATCAATCACATGGTCCCGGACACTCTAGACCCCCTCCAGTTTGCATACCGCCCCAACTGATCAGTGGATGATGCAACAGCAACACCCCTGCACCACACTCTGCAACACCTGGAAAGTAGCAGAACCTATGTCAGGATGCTCTTCCTGTTCTACAGCTCTGCTTTCAACACCATCCGCCCGGGCAAGCTGATCGAGAAGCTGACAGACCTCGGCATCCCGACTCCCACCTGTAACTGGATTCTGGACTTCCTGACAGACAGACCACAGGTGGTGAGAATGGGAGGACGCGTGTCTGCTGAGCTCACCGTCAGCACTGGATCACCACAGGGCTGCTGCCTCAGCCCCAAACTCTTCACCATGTACACCTATGACTGTGTCTCCACCCAAGACAACTCCATCGCCATCAAATACGCTGACGACACCACCATTCTGGGGCTCATCAAGGGAGGGACGAGCCTGGGTACAGGACCCTGGTAGACAATGTTCTTCTCTATGGAGAGAAGAATGATCTCATCCTCAACACGGAAAAGACCAAGGAAATAATACTGGACCTCAGGAAGAACCCCCCTCCCCTGCAGCCTCTCATCATCAAAGGGACTGAGGTGGAGAGGGCCAATGGCCACAGATTCCTGGGACTGCAGGTTACATCAGACCTGAGCTGGACTCTCAACACCACAGCAACAATGAAGAAAGCCCAGCAAAGGCTTTATTTCATGCTCGGGAAAGCCGGCATGAACCATTGCCCTCTCACCCAGGCCTACAGAGGACTGATAGAGAGCATCCTCACCGCAGGCATCACTGTCTAGTATGGGAACACCACACAGGCAGAGAGGAAGGCTCTGAAAAGAGTCATAAAGACTGCGGAGAGGATCATAGGGACAAAACTTCCTTCCATGGACTCTCTGTACGCACAACGCTGCTGAAAAAGAGCAGAGGTATTGAATAATCAGGGACTCGCACCATCCAGCCCACTCTCTGCTCAGACACAAAAACTGTACGTACAATCTGAGACACAGCAGAGTGGACAGCATCATCACACACAGAACAAGGCTTTTCAACAGCTTCTTCCCTGCCACTGTCAGACTGATGGCAAAACAAAAACACTTGACACTTAAAATAACACAACACTACCTCACCTCACTTTGAATGTAAAATGGGATAAATCACTGTCTGTTTAATGTGCAATATACTTACTGAAACAGATTTGTGAAACAGGTGCAATATTAGGTATAATACTCTAAATGTCAAAATGTGCAGTACTATGTGTGCAATACTCGGAATGCTATTTGGATTCTTGCCAGCGAGTACTTGTATTACCACCCTCTCTGTACAGTGTTTTCATATAGTAAATACTATTAGTAGATTGCTTTATTCTCTGCCTTACTTCTATTTTTTCCCCCCTTTTTTGTTATTTCTATTCTATTTCCTACTTGTTTTTATTTCTACCTCTCAAAAATGTAACTTGACCTGGAGAGCTTTGCACAAGAATTCCAATGTGCGTGGTCTGTGGGTCTTAAACACAAATGGCAAATAAAAATCTTGAATCTTGTGTCTGTTGTATTTGGATTTGCTTCCCTTGCCTGATTAGTTGCAGCTGCATTCCCTGGTGTTTCCCATCTCCCTAATTACCATGTGTGTTTATAGCCCTTGTCATACCGTAATTCTTTGATGAATCATTCCTCATCCATCATATATAGTAAAATACGTTTTGAACAAGTCACCAATTTTCTAAGTAAATATATTTCTAAAGGTGATGTTGACATGAAATTCTCACCAGATGTCCGCAACAACCCATCCAATCCACACATAGAAAAAAATCAAACCATAGGTGTCCATAAATTAAGTTATAATGAGAACATTTATTGCTGAAACGTCCACCCTCATTTCATCTTCATCATCCTGTTAGATGGAAGCAGATTTTTTTATCAAGAATGTCTCGGTACATTTTTCCATTCATCCTTCAATTATATGAAGCGTGCCAGTGCTGTATGCTGAAAAACAGCCCCTCACCATGATGTCCCCACCTCCAAACTTTCCTGTTGGTGTTTTTGGGGTGATATGCAGTGCCCTCTGACCTCCAAACATGATGTGCATTATGGCATCCAACGAGTTCAGTTGTGGTCTCATCTGACCAGACCATATTCTCCCAGTATTTCACAGGCATGTCTAACTGTTGTTCAGCGAACTTTAAACGCATGCTTTCCCTTAAGCAGTGGAGTCTTGCGTAGTGACCGTGCATACAGGCATGGTAGTTGAGTGCATTACTTATTGTTTACTTTAAAATAATTCTACCTGCTGATTCAGGTCTTTCTGTAGCTCTCCGCAAGTGCTCCCTGGCTCTTGGACGACTCTTCTGATTATTCTTTTCACTCCTCTGTCTGAATTATTGCGGGGAGCGACTGGTCATGGCCAGTTTATGGTGAAATGATGTTGTTTCCACTTCTGGATTATGGCCCCAACAGTGCTCACTGGAACCTTCAGTGGTGTAGAAATTCTTCTGTAACCAATGCCATCAGTATGCTTTTAACAATAAGGTTGCAAAGGTCTTAAGAGAGTTCAGTGGTTTTACCCATCATGGGATGTTTTTTGTGTGACACCTTGGTAATGAAACACCTTTGTTAGGCCATCAGTTGGGACTGAACCAGATTATACTAATTTGCAGTGGCAGGATTACGTTCTAATTGCTGATAGAGTTCAGCTGGTGTCATGACTTTTTGCGCCTCCCTTTCTTCATGCGTTCAGTACTTTTTCCCTGTGTCATTTCTTCTTTTTATTGCACATAACTTAACTCATGGACATTTATGGTTTGGTTTCTTTTCATGTGTGGATTGGATGATATGTAAGGAAATATATTTCCTTAGAAAATTGGTGTCATGTTTAATGTTCAATACTTATTCTACCCACTGTATGTAAACCCGAGTTCTGCATACGTTAGATATTGTGTCTGGATTACCCGCTGGTTCTGGCTACGTCTGTGTTTTGACTCTCGTCCTGAGGAGTGAACCATTAAATGCCCGTTCTACTGTAAGTTCCTCCTGCCTCCTGTGTCCTGACAAATATCTCACACCTTATTACTTGAAAAAAAAAAAACCCTCATATTTATTCTGTACAGTAGACTTTTAATTAAAAAAAAAATCAAATCAAACCAAATTTGAAGTATCCATGTAATGCATTTAATAAAATACCACCAGATTTATTTATTTTTTTTACACTTGCACCGCAGCTGTTCTGTGTTAACTCTGCTAACCGGGTCGGACCATCTCCTGCATATCCTGTGAAAACAGTGTATGCTTGAAATGTTAACGGTTCATTTTTCTGTTTTTAAATCATTTTTGTGAAGAGCCACTAAACATTTTACAGTAATTTTGGTGTTATGTGCTGGACTGTAAATGTCTAGATTTGAAGATACACATTCAGGTTCTTGTTCAGGTTGTTTCAGAAAGTTGTGTTTTTGATTGAAAATCCAAAATTAAGTATTTTTTAATGATGCAGATTATTAGGACATGCCTGCTTACAAGCAGAGCAGGGTTACCTTTCCTCTGCTAGCAGTAAATGAGTTTCCATGATAAGAGTATGTCTGCTGCCCTGTTCTTGGATGAATGATGTAGTGTCTTCTTGATAGCTCACTGAATGTCTCCTAGAGATGAGCTAGAAGGGTTCATTTCTATTTTTCAGGCTTTTCTCTCTTTTCTTCAAGTACCTTTGTATATGCTCCCCTATTTAATTAAAAAGGACATTTATCTGATCTGGCTTGTTCAGTCCCAAAGCCGAGTGAAATAACTCTGAGACAGAGCAGCCTGAGATAACGAGTAAGTGCAAATGTAAAGGGATGTTAACATAATCACAAGGAAAAAATAGAGCTGAAGAAAGAAAGAAGAAGCCTGTCGACTGTTAAAGCCATTTTGGGTAACAATCAGCCTGTCAGTCAGATGCAAAGACAAAAAGAGATTGACGGGCCAAATCTCAGGTTTATGTTTACATTCCAAGAGCTTTTTTTTCTGATAGAAATCATGCAGTAATAATAATACCTATAATGATATTCAGTGTCGCAGCAAAGCTGTTATCATTACTTTGTAACAGTGATTTTCAGGTCTGCACACAAATTATTCTGCAGAACAAAATAGTCACTGACAAAGGACAGGAGAAGATAGCAAAACATTTGAAGTTCAGATAAAACTCTGAATCGATTAAATTTGTGGTGAATCCTCACAGAATAGATTGTTGGCATGCATTATTGATTAGATAACTGCCTCAGGCTTTGGAGCAATGTAATAACTGGCTATTGTATTGCAATGGCTGCTAAAACTTTGTGGAACAGTGAAGATGTCGATGGAGCAGAGCTCCTAAAATCGGACAATTTGCATCGACACAACCAGATTAAATGATCCCACTGCCTCTCTTCGATCAAGAAATATTTGACCTTAATGTTTCTGCAACCGCCACTGTTGACTCAGAGCTTAAAATGAACCTTCCATACACAGTTTGCAGAAGACAGGTTGCAGATAAAGGTGGGAGCTGCTCCTTTTGATGCTAATGATGTGAGAAATGGGTATCTGCTGCTACTCTGTAATTGTGGGTCTCAGCGTGGCTCAGTGCATTTCCGCTGAGCCCTGAATTGTTTATCTGCTTTGAGCTGTTGTGATATTAACGTTTTTCCATCTCTTCTTCTCTTCCCCACCATCCATCCCTCTGTTGTTTCCCGGAAGGTGTTGCCAGGCATACTGCAGAAGCATTGCTGTATCTTACCAGACAGGAAGACAGGTAAGGACCTTACAGATGTCCCCCTCTCCACTAATGACACCACTCACACACAGTGCTGAAATAGAAGGAGAGAGCCAGTCTATGAGAGTAATGAGCAGGTTGTGATCCCGGGGAATGGATACTCAGTGGGGGTGGTCATATTTGTCTGCGTGCCTGTTTTTTCTGTGCACTCTACATCTCGGAGCTGACACCTTTTTGCTGGCCATGTGTATTCTTCTTCACCGATGTTTCTCACATAATGTTGACCTGCCCTGATCTTACTGTTTGGCCACAAACTGCTCATTTTATCTTTATCCTTCTTACATTAAAGTATTCTTTTCCCACCTCACTGCTACCCCTAGCAACATTAACACGTCTCAAATCTGATGGGGTTCTCTGTGTGGATTAACTTTCTCTACTTACATGCTTGAGGGAAGGGAAAAGTTGGGGGAGCAGATGTTGCGAACGTGTGATGGTGATGGGCTTCTTCACATCGTTGCAGGTGTGACGAGGTTGCTGATGAAATTGAAGAGCAGGGAGATATACTCAGGTACCTGGCCACAGTCTTCACAATAATGACTTTTCTTCTACCTCTGTGTGCGTTTTCCTTTGGCAGCTCAGCCACTCTAACGTCTCGACCTCACCGAGACTGCATGCACATGGGCTCCCGCACCATTCATCCCACTAACAAAAGCTCGTTAGTGCTACTCTGACGTGAATTTATCAGCGCCATGGACATTTTGACATGTTAACATCAACTCCCACTTTGTACCTTCTGTTTCTCTCACACATGGCTAGAAAGCTACCTGCCCAGCTTTTCAAGGTGGGACACACATGCTTAAGAGTACAGCAAGGGCACAGCAACCTTGGGGAAAAAGAGAGACCTGGAAACTTAAAAGTTTCAGGTGTTGGCCTTTGGAACCGAGTTATAGCTGATAGCTGTGAGTGATTTGTCGCAGCGTGAAATTAATGTTTGATGGGGCATATAGGCAAGATTATCTGCACTTAAGCAGATAATCTTGCCACTAGTTTTACTTTTATTTTGAGCATAAAAGTTCCACTCTCATTCACATGACTTGTCTCCTTGCTCAAAGGATGCCAGATAGGTGATGCTTGCAGGCACGTGGCAGCCCTCTTTTTATATTAGGGACATTTTTTTTAAAAAAATAGTCAATGTCCACATCTTAATAAGTTGCTGTTTAGTTGCTCGCAATCACCGCATGAATATGGAGGCCCCCCGGGACACACCTATCCAATGGTCTTAGAACAAGGTGTTCTGACAGAGCGAGCACATATTAAAATAACCTTATAACAACCTTATTAATATGGATGTCTGAATCTCTGAAACCCTTGCACTGAGGTTTTGGGAGACACTTGTCTGGGATACAGAGTTAACCACTGGTTTATTTCATGATGTTTGCATCTGTGTGTGTGTGTGTGTGTGTCTATACCGTTTATAGTATCTATAGTATCTTGACAGCAGCATTACTTTTCCCTCACAAACTCCATTTCATAAAAAGCACAAAAAACAAAGCACACACACACAAAATCATTGCCTTTCTCTGAAAACGTCTTCGTTCTGAAAGAAGGCGCTGTCAAGAAGACACAGTGCAGAGCGCTTCTCCTGAATGCTCAGCAGTGACACATCAACAAACCTCTGATTTTCTAAAAAGCACCGCCACCAAAGTTCACTGATCATCATTCAGCCACAGGTTCCATCTCAAATACGAGTCAGAGCTTTTGCAGATTAATGTCTGCCTTGGCATCCCGTTTCCATGGCAACGTAGGTTCCGGCGTCAGTAGACGATACTGTATTTTGTCTTCTCTCTAGCGATAGGATGATGTAGTGCTGTTGTGCATGTGCTAAACAGATGGCATAAATTAATACAGGCGCCGAGTGAGGATGCTCTCCAGCGAGTACATCCGTACTGAGTCAGGCCTGCCCGAGGAGCAGCACGAGTGGAAACAGTCAGTGTGGAGCTCTGGATTAGGAGAGCACAGAGTAAGAAGGGCGAATGTTTCTAGGAGGAAGTAATGCCCATAAAAAGACTGATATCTCCAACTGTTGAATACGATTAAGACGCTGCATTGCGAGTGTGTGTGTGTTTTCATGTCCTGGTGCATGTGCTCAGCTCTGCTGTACTTCACCGAGCGAGGGGCGCCCTCTCCTGGGCAGTTTCCCAGCTCGTAGAAGTCCACCTCGTCCTCAGAAACACTTTTCTCATCCGTCCCCGGCTTCTGTTCCGTGAAAGCCCGTGCATAGGAGCTGGAAGGATGAGGCTTATCGTAATCTTCGACTCCCACTGTTATCAGCGTGTCCCTCTGCTCCTGCAGTACTCCATAAGCAGAAGCCTTTCTGCTGATGAGCACTCAGGCTTTCTATGCCACACATTCACAGATTTTTTTTTTTCCTATTTATAGACATTAATTAGCGTGTGACTATTTCACCATTCATATCCGTGCTGAATTTCTTGCGTCCTATTATCATCTCGTCCTATCCCAGGTTTAAAGGCACTTGCCAAACCTTACTCTGGCATTGTAACTAAAAGTTCCATTTATGTGATTCTCTATAAAATGCCCATATTTGACTTTAGCTACTGGTACATAAAGATTCAGTCTTCACATCCACTGAATGAACATTAGGATGATTTTGTTGTAGTATGTTTACAGTGTCTTGCATTGCCCTCGCTTTACTCTCTTTTGCAAACATTTTGCAGTCACTGAGGTTCCTGTAAAGAGACTCGCTGACTGCTTCTTTCTGGGAAGCCCTTCTGCCATCCTTTGCAATATTTGGACACTTAATGTTTTGCATTCACGTCCTTACTGTACGTCCCTATTTTGTTTCCCCGAGCCTCACGAGACTCTCTAACAGTATCACGCACACACAGGAACACACATTTCCACCACTCATTCTCAGTTTTCACCCCATTTTATTGTGACTGCTCATCTTCTGTATTTTATTATTAGAAAATTAGCTGTTGGTAATAGCAATAAATATTCTTATATACAGACATGTACTTACCTTATTAAACACAATTTTAGTTGCTTGAGTTGATAGTGGTAACACACATAAGGCCATCATATTTTGTATGAGAACAGCAAGGGAAATCATTTTTATCGTGACATATATGTTGTATAGCGTGGCACAAACACAACATTATAAGCAGCCTGAATGGGGAATTCTACTATTTATAAAATTCAGACAGACTTTACAGCAGGTGTTACGCTGAAATAGAAAACAGAAAACATGTATGGGTGAGTCATCTACCAGTCGGAAGGTTGAAGGATTGATTTCACAGCTTTTCCAGTCTGCATATCAAAGCATCCTCGAGCACGATACTGAACCCTGATGCATCCATCGGCGTGTTAATGTGTATTCAAATATCAGACTAGGTAAAAGAGAGATATAGACAAAAAGCACCCGTATGAATGTGTGCGCGATTGGGTGAATGAGGCTTGTTGTAAACAGTGCTTTGAGTGCTTTGGGTAGAAAGGTGCTAGAAGTACCAGTGCATTTACTAATGTGAGAGGAAAAAGCATTAACATTATCATCAGCTGAATACAAAATGTATCTGAGTTTATCCCTGTGCTATCAGTGGGAGGTCAGCAGCAGCAAGACCGCTGATGCGGTATTTAAGTTTTCCATGGCATGGAAAGCAGTAGCTGGGTGAGAGGTGGATTGCAAAGTAGCTTGCACCAATTATAGCCAGCTAAAGCACCACATGGACTCAAGATGTTTTTAGATTGCCAGAGAAGTTTCTAAAACTGTAAATTCATGTGTAATGTTGGAGATTAGAAACCCAAAACACTTCAAGTTGGGGACATTTCAAGTTCGAGCAATCTGCACTGCATGAGAAGTTTCTGATGTGTCTCTGTCTAAAAACAGCTAAAGTCCCTGAACTACATCAGCTAACAGCATTACTCTTCACTTTATGTGGAGTCACAGCATGTCCATCTTCATGCTTCTTGTCCCGCCTGAGCTTCTCCGTCCTACTGTGAATCTCACTGACACCGGAGTGAATCAGCAGCTGCTCTATTAGCTTTCGTAATTAACAGGCGGGCTGTTCCTTTCCGTGTGAGTCTGCCCCTCCTGTTTTCGTAAATGCACACACACACACACGTGCACAGCCGGCCACTGCACACATGGTGTCCTTCAACACACTTGATATCAATCTGCAGCAAAGCGAAACAACGAGGGAGAGCCTGTCTCCTTCTGATGGCTCTCAGATACCTCGATGCCAGGTCTGTATATCACACCTGCTCATCAGAAGGAAACTCACAGAGAAAATTACTTCAAAAAAAAAATACAAATATGAACTGCATTTTGAGAGGAGCTAATAAGTGAACGCTTATGGCGCGCGCGCGTGTGTGTGTGTGCGTGTGTACATGTTTAGACATCTTTGTGAGGACAGAAAATTGGCATGCTACTATACTTGTGGGGACCAACAGTCACTTATGGGGACAAAATGCCCATCCCCACGAGTCTGAAGGCATTTTTGAGGCTCAAAATGTGGTTTTAGTGTCAGGGTTACAATTAGGTTATGGTTAGGATTAGGCATTCATTTTTGATGGTTAGGGCTAGGGTAAGCGGCTAGGGAAAGCATTATGTAAATGAGATGTCCTCACTAAGATATGAAAACGAGAGAGAGAGAGAGAGTGTGTGTGTGTGTGTGTGTGTGTGTGTGCTGGAGGACATCAGCAGCTTTCTCTTGCCTGCTAAACTCTCAGCTGCTATAGATGATAATGAGTCCTGTACTATCTCCCCTCCTCAGCTTTTCCCACTTTCTACTGTTAGTCCGGACCCTCGACACTCGCCTCCTCCCGCTCTCCTGCTCTCTCCTCCTCTGCACTCCCCCCAGCACAGTGAAGGCGTACCCACTGAACTGTTACAGGAGTAGACTGTAGCTCCTGGCATCGTCCTCTAGGTCCGTGTCTCTGTGCATCCAGATTATGCGGCAGCAAATTGATCATAAACAAATGTGACACAGAAACATAATGTATTAGAGGGAAACTCGGCTTTACTGTTTGAACGTCTCCCACGAGGTGTCAGAGATCTCCAAAGTAGGACATGCTGGTCAAGTTGCCGCTTCGCTGAATATTCATTATGCAGTCCTTTAAAAATTCTGAAAACTTCAAGTTCATATGAGTACAGGAGCATTTCATAATGTCTTGTGGTCAAGATGCCTGTCAGCACACTGTGGCCATAGTTTCTTTGTGTGTGCGTACTGGCACTGAATACACACATGATATGGAAATGTATTCGTAATAGCGACAGGGAGATTGCCTCAGGTGTTGAATATTTACAGACAACTTCATGCTGCTTGTGCTGACAGTTTTCACCTGAGATACTGGAGCTTGTGAACTTCATCTTCAGCCTGGCATCAGCTCCCACAGAGTCACCAGGAAGTGCCCACCAGGTGACCCTGCAGACCGTGCAGAGGCACACTCGCAGATATTTTAAAGGATCTCAATCAAAAGCCGTAAAAATCCTCAACTTTGCTGTTTCATCTGTTACTAATCACCTCTACTTAACTGTGTGAGGAACTGTGAGCCAAAAACTTGACTGTTGTCTGGAACGTGTCCTCTCTACAGGCAATGACTGCACTGAAGTGCATGTCTTTCACAAGTTAAGCACAACGATCTCTGTGAGTATGGGACTGGATATGAAAAACGGTGTTTAGCATAACTGCGGAACCTCTAATTCTTATTTTTCTAATCTAATAAAAGATAAATAAATAAATAAAAATGTTGACTATGCAGTATGCACGTCTCGTGTTTTCACGACATGTACATACTGAAGAAAAAATACAATTTGTTGTGTCATTTGACAGTGTTGCACTCTTGGTGTGTAGTTGTGAGTGTGCAGCCCACTTACCTGGCATGAATGTGTTTCAGTATGTGCTGCATCTCTCTGTGGGGACTCCTGTCATTGAATTGCATAGTATATGACTGGAGGACAGCTGGTCTCCGTGGACTGTCTGTCTCAGCTTGTCCCTGACATAATGAGCAAGCTGGGAGAAAGCTTTGATTTAACGCTGAGTCACTCACTTCCAGCTTGCTCGTTAATGGATGAGTGACAGTGGCAGGAAGTGAAGGAAATGGGAGGTTCTCCCCGTTTCTGTGCTGACGAACCTTTAATTCCTTTTAATAAACTCTCCTTCCTCTCTCCTTCCTCCTTAGCCTTTTTAATCAGAACTCACACACACATAATCACACTTTATGATGGGACACTGCACTCACAAACAGACAATCAGTTCACAGCCTCACTCTAACTAACGGGAGACGTAGCTGGAGCTATAGACTCTATCCAGGCACTCAGAGTTATAGCTTTAATTCTGCATGGAGACTGATTGCTGTGTAAGAGGCGAGCATCTCCCACTCGTACCTGCTGAAGCTGAATGAACTGAATAATTAAGCATAAAACAAATGAGACTACTGATACTTTGATGTTGCATTAGCAAACATTGCATGGCTAATGTTAAATTTAATGCATGCAAGTAGCATGGCAAATAATGTACATGCAAGAAGAGAGAAAAAAGGTATAGATGTTTTTTTCCCATAAGGAAATTTTAGGAAAAGCTGCCGCCTTCTTCCCTCATGTCTCCGTGGAATAGCTTGAGTAAAAATTGGGGTCACACGGTGACAGAGAGGGGTGACTGTAAAAGCTTATCAGAAATCTGTGTAGTGCTCGACCAGATAGATCATCCGAAGAGAGTCGGCCAGAATCCGTGTGTGCATGGAGGCGATAGTGAGAAGTAGCAAGCCGCCAGTCTGGGCTCTAATGGAACAAAAGTGTCAGACCTCGTGTTGAAACTCCCCGTGAACTTCGTTTCACAGGATGTGTGAAGTGTCATCCAGCATTCAGCATGTTGATGTCTTTACTGTTAGGTAGATATAACACACAAAAAAAGAGCTGTCCTTGTTTTTTAGGCTGTTATCTGCACCTTTATGTTGAATATCTATCTATCCATCCAACCATCCGTCCAGTGGAGTCCTGTTGTCTCTGATTACGTGCAGGTTTCTACCTTCTACCTTCTTTTATATACAATGTATGGTACAATTTCTGAAAGCAGCGACAGAAAACAAAGAAGGAAATTTTGATAAACCTCCTCTTTACAGCACAAACTGAGCTGTAGCCTAGAAAGTTGCGAGCCACAACATCCAGATGGGACTGTAAATATTCTGCCAGTTACTTTGTCATTCAAGGTTTGTAACATGAACAGCTGCCTAGTTTAGCCTCAGATGAAGACATTACATCACAATTCACCGCTTGTGCTTTCCACCCCTATTTTTGTCTCTTTAGTTCCCCCATAGCCCATCTCATTGTTGTACCCAATGTTCCGAACACGTTTCTCCCACTGCTGCAATTACACCAAAGCAACACCATCCATTTCAGCCCTCATTATTAGCGCAGCGGCTATGCTGAATGGATGGCACTCATTTGGCAGCCCGGAGCTCCCCGACACCTGACGAGGCGAGTCTAACCGAGCTGCACCTGTTTGTCTGAACGCGCTGCAGGCAAACACTTGTATTTCTCTTGTTTATGCACAGTATGTTTTATCAGTCCCGTCTCTTCACATTTATCACCGCTTGTCTCTCTTTGCTGACGTGCGTGTGCAAACGTTGCCAGCGCTCTAGAATAAGTGAAATATTAAACCTACACAGGTCGATTTCAGTGCAAACGTTCGTCTTACCGATTGCTCTGTCAGATGTTCAGGTAGTCAAAGGGGAGTTCGTAACTCACCCAATCAACTTTTACCCAAAGAAACATTTTTTTTGCCTGTCGGCCACCGTTGTTGTCTTTCTGGTTTTTACCACAGTTCAAATGACATTTTTTGTGCTGTTGCTGTGACAAATAGCAGTGACCACAACATCAGTTTGTTTTCAGAGGACAGACATTATGAGTTGTAGCCAGCGGGCCCGCAACTGGCTGCTGGCTGTGATTTGACTATCAGCCACAACAAATACAAGGCGGGAAGTCAAATACCAAGACCTTACTCGGTTCTGACCTCAATTCTCTGGTGTGTATTAAAAATAAACGACTGAAGAATTGAATATAGATTAACTTTTGTGTTACCAAACTGAAAAATTTTGCTTTTGTTTGGGTTTCTTCTCTATTGTTCTTTCTTTTGGGATATAATGTAGTAATAAATGTCGTGTCATCCAGTAGTTAATGCTCTTTGGTCTCTCATTTTGTAACAGGCCATCAGTGCTGCAGTTATAAATGGTAGCAAATGATTTTCGAGCATTTATCTTCTTCTGCTTCTTTTAGCTGCTCCCTTTGGAGGTCTCCACAGCAGATCATCCTCCTCTGTCACACCAACCCTCTGCATGTCCTCCTTCACTACATCCATGAATCTTCTGTGCCGTCTTCCTCTTCCTAATGCTTTGTCCACTTTCCCTCCTCTGCACATCCAAACCATCTCAGCTTCGCCTCTCTAACTTTGCTCTTCCTGAGCTGTCCGTCTGTCCCAACGGAAATCTCACCACCTCCAGACCTACCTCCTGTCTTTTTGTCAGGGCCGCCATCTCCGAACCAGACACCACAGCAGTGTCTTGTAAACCTTCCCTTTCGCTCTTGCTGCTATCCTTCTGTCACCAATCACCCCTGACACTTGTCTCCACCCACCCCACCCTGGCTGCACTCTGTTCTTCGCACTTTCCTTTGCTTTGAACATTTATCCCTCGTATTTAAACTCACTTTGAAGATTTTGTTTTTGATGTTCCCGTCGACTCTTTTTGGTGTTTCATCCACCCAGAGGCTTTTAAAATAGTTTTGTTATAAAATGGTTCTAATTGGTGTATGAAACACATTTTTTGTCCATCGGTAAAGTTCAGGTTGTTTTAGAAAATCCACTCTCACCACCAGCTTCATCCTGCAACTCTAAGATCAAGTTTCAGCAGAAGTTGGGTGTTTTGGCATCCATCTATCTCATGAGTTGGTGATGCTTCCTGTCTGATGGACAATGGCTGCTTTGACTAAGTAGGCCTGTCTTGGAAGGGCAATCCTTCGTGCAGTTGTGGTAGATGCACTCAGACGATGACTGGGTTTGCCTTGCTCTCTTCTGCTGTTGTCGCTCTTTTGTTGTGTTGTTTTAGTGCGCATCTCTGGCAGGTTTCATGCCAGCTTTAGTCACAGTCCACCAGACCGCACGATCAGAAGCTGCTTCTTCCCAGCGTCCGTGTTGATGTGGCATGCTTTCATGCTTGCATACATCCTTGAATTTTAACTGTGGGCACCCCTCGTGTCTGGCACCAGTTAACAGTACGTCCTTGGGGATTCTGCCATTGTCTTTCTGTTTCACATGGCCAAGTTAGCGCCTTTGGTGTTGCATGATCAGCCTTCGTATGCTGGCAGTCCTAGGTTGCTGTAGGACCCTGGTGTTTTCTTGATGCACACTCAATCATCCTGGTAAGGAAATCCCAGAAAGACGATTCTGATCATCTGGACCTTGTGTTTTCAGTGGAAGAAATGTTTTGTCTCTTCCAAGTGACAAATTCAGTCTGAAGAAGACTTAGACCGACCCTGTGATGAAATGTTTCTCCCACTGAAGACACAACGTCCAGATGAACCGAATCAACATTTTCCAGATATCCTGCCACATTTTGTGGTATTAATATGGCCGATATCTTGCAGTGTTTGCATTTTATGGGATTTAAAACTTTCTCTCGTTCCCCTCTTGTCTGTCACCGACCTTCTAGAATGCTCTTAGCCAAATTGACCTCGAGTCTACCATCTGTTGTTGCTACTCTCTGTCGCTTCCTTTCCTGTCGTAACTCTTTGACCATAATGTCTTCTTGGGGTCAGTCCATCAGGGCCCTTCTCGTCTGTCCAGCCGAACGCCATTTGTTGAATATAATTGAATGTGCTCATGCCCAGAGGGAGCAGAAGATCAAGCCCATTCCTTTACTGCTCCCCCTTGAAAATGATAATCAGGAAAACAGCATGGAAATCATCCCTCACACTGTTAATTAG
This sequence comes from Tylochromis polylepis, assembly GCA_015107715.1. Taxonomy (NCBI): domain Eukaryota; kingdom Metazoa; phylum Chordata; class Actinopteri; order Cichliformes; family Cichlidae; genus Tylochromis; species Tylochromis polylepis. The sequence goes on from VVHJ01027548.1 coordinate 27,030, forward strand.
CATTTTTTCAGCTGATGCTGTTTGTTCACTAATGAGAAGCATGCATGGAGAGACACTTCTTGTTTTCAAGGACACAGAAAGAAAGAAAGAAAGAAAGAAAGAAAGGCATCAGCTGAAGCGTTCTTCGAAGTTCTGACTGACTCAGCTTTGCAATTCAAAGGTTTCCTCTCATTTTTCTTGACGTGTCATCACTTCTTCTTCTTCTTCTTTATTACGGAGGTGGGAGAATCGCTCTTTCTGTAGTGATCCACTGCATCTGCTTTCCTCTTTTTTCCCAACTGTTTCCACATGCAAATCAGCATTTTTGCTTCTTTGGAGAAATCCTCCGCAAATACCTTTTTCAAGGTTGCGGGGTGAGCGGCTCAGTTTATTTGAGCTTACGAAGAAAATGATGAAATAAAAATTTCCAGACGCTACAGAATACAGAGGCATTTCTCATTTCTTTGTAACTTTATGGAAATTTTTGGGACCTCAATAAAAAAAAAACTAAGTAAGATCAACAACAACTAATAGCAGATTTACACGACAAATTCTCGATATAACAACATGAAGAGAAAGGTGTGAGGCTGGAGCCATGGAACCATGACAGGATATTAAACAGGGGAGGACAAGTATGTGCTGTTTCTGTTAGAAAAAAGATTTGTTCCTGCTGTACCAGCTCTGACGCAGAGCGAAGTAGGGAATAACTGGCCAGCACCATCACCCTTGGTGTTTCTGTAATAATGTGCTGTCTGCCTGATAGCGCCTCCTAAGGCCAGAGTCAGACCTCCAACTGGCCAGATGATAAAAGAAGACCAGTGTCGCCCTCATTCCACAGCTCATCGCGATGATTCACTGCTCAGGGTTAAAGCTGAGTCTGTATTTGAGAAGAAGTGACAAGAGGAGCAAATAGAGGGACAGCGGGAAGTCTGGGATTAAAGTAGCCCAGACGCCATGAAAAATAATCTCGCGGCCAGTCCTCATTCAGTCATCGAGCATAATCAACTTTATTTTAAATGCGTCGAAAAGCAGAAGTTAAATGTTTCCGATAACTGATTGATTGAGGAGCTGTCTTAGAAGCTCAGACGTGCTCGCTGAGAAACGTTGAAGTGGTCTTTGTTTTTCTGACGAGCGGCAGCATTATCTCGTGACGCTGAGACACCAGTGTTGACGTTTTTCATTGAGCACCGAGGTTCTGTAATCTCATCGCAGCACGGGAGATTAAAGAGTTTGACTTGAAGTCGAATAAATCGAAAACGTTCCTTCAGTCAAAATAAACGGCAAATTGACATTCGGACCACCAAATCAGATTCCAAAATTTCTGCTTCAAACTCGACAGATACGTGGGCGCTCGTTAAAAGTGAAAAGTTAAAAGCGCTAGAGAAAATTCACTTGCATTTAATACAAGTGCCAAAGTTTATTTCAGTTATTTGTATCACCAAAGTCGACGTTGAAAGTGGACAGGCTGAATGTCAGGCTTATAATTTGGCACTTTTTTTTTTAACAGCGCCGCTGAGGACAAAGAGATGACCGACAGCAGTTGCTCTTTTCAAGCTCTCAGTAGTTCAGAGGCCGCACTGAGCGTCATCAAATTGCTTCAGAAAGTAAATCTGCTAGAGTACTCGCTTGATGGTTTATTAATGCTCTGGGAGAGATAACTGGGAGAAGATTATGGAGCAGCAAATTCACTTCCTTTGCTGCTGTGATGCGACAGATGTTTGACAACAGGCCTTCATTCCCTCCATCCAAACTTCTGTGAGACTCACTGTGATGGATCCCTGCTGAGATCAGAGGATGAAAGGATGAACACGCAATGCATGCACTGAGAAGGCTTTGATACCACGATGGCTTAGGCGTGCGACAAAAGAAGAGGAGCCTATAGTTTGGCGTTCCTGAACACAATGGTCTGCATAATTAAGGGCAACAATAATATCTGGGAGGACGGGAGCAGGAAGAACATTGTCATTTTGCAGATATGTGAATGAGTCGGCGTTATGACTTTTCAAAGTCAACGCAGGTCAGCATCGAGCTGTGAGTTGCAGACTGAAAGCAGATCTAAAACTCCGAAACTGTGACCAACTTCTGAAGTTACTATTCTTAAGTAGGGGTGGTGTTAAGAGTTGGGGGGGGGTGAGGCTCAGGAGGTGGAGTAGGTGCATGCTAAAGTGTCCTTGGGGAAGATACTGAACCACGCGTTGCTCTCTGATGCGTTCATCAGAGGGTGACTGTGTGTGAGTGTCAGGTAGAAAGCATTTAGGCGCACAAAAAAAGGGTTTGCATGAATGGGTGAATGAGGCATATTGTATAAAGTACTCTGAGTGTTCAAGTAGAGTAGGAAAGTACTATGTAAGAACCGGCCCATTTACCAAGTAGAATTTCCAGGTGTCTGTACTTTATTTGAGTGTTTGTCAGTTTTTACTGTTAGAATAGAAACTGCTTTGAGTCCTTAAATTGAGCAGAAAAGCAGTGTATACATGCCGCCTGTACTCTAACTCTGCTGGAGCCTACAGCAGACATGATTCTGAAGTGATTCACGCTTGCACCGCTACAGACCTCTGCACCACTTTATTCCCTGACTGTACTCATTGTTCTGTTTGGGTGTGAAGGGAAAATCAGTTATCTGTGATGCAGGCAACGACAGACAGAGCTATTTTCTGTTTGCTTGTTTTTCTCTCCTTGCGTGCTACACGGCAGATGTTCAAGCTGAGCACATTCATTAGAATTAGAACTGAATTTGAAATAAAGTTTGTATTTCCTCTGTATTCAGTTGATCTTATATTAATATGGCATTAATATTATAGTTATGAACTTTTATACTCTGAGTACATTTCAAAAACTCACCAGAGAACGGTTCAACACAAGTGTCTGAACTTACAGTTGAGTGTATTTTTTTGACTCCTAACTTTGCAGTTAGCATAATAAGATACATATACGCAGCCATCATGATCACATATGCTGCCGTTTTCTTGGCACAAGCCCTGTTGTTAGTGGACTGTCAGTAACTGGAGCTGTCCTCGGAAATTTCGCTGCAGAGTGAAAGTAGCCTCCACCGTCATGGCTGCTTGTGAGTCCGCGTTTTCCTCCTCGCCCTGTTGGAAGCAACGAGCGTCTGCACAACGTGCACCCCCAGCTTCAGAATGTAGTGTTGATATCTACGAAACACACAGGTGTCCAAACTTTTTACTTAATCATTTCTATCTTTGGATCCCAGAAAGTTGATTCTGTTAACCTGGAGGTGTGTTTTATCCCCAAAGTGAGTCTCCCCCAGTCTTCTTCAGATTCAGTTAAATGTAACTGTCAGATGAACAGAATCAACTTCCTGGGATTTCCTTACCTGGGACGACTGAGCATGCATCGAGATATATCACTGGATATTTTAATGATATGCTGAATGATGTACCTGCATGGTCTCTTTATCACAAAGTAAATATCACAGTTACCATATCAACTGAAACATCTTATAACTTAAAAAGCCATCTCTAGACCCAGCGGTCTTAGCTAATTATAGGCCAATCTCCAACCTTCCTTTCATATCAAAAATTCTTGAAAGAGTCGTTGTCAAACAACTAACAGATCACCTGCAGAGGAATGGCTTATTTGAAGAGTTTCAGTCAGGTTTCAGAGCTCATCACAGCACAGAAACAGCTTTAGTGAAGGTTACAAATGATCTTCTTATGGCCTCTGACAGTGGACTCATCTCTGTGCTTGTCCTGCTAGACCTCAGTGCAGCGTTCAATACTGTTGACCATAATATCCTATTAGAGCGATTAGAACATGCTGTAGGTATTACAGGTACTGCACTGCAGTGGTTTGTATCATATCTATCTAACAGAATCCAATTTGTGCATGTAAATGGAGAGTCCTCTTCA
>VVHJ01027549.1:0-12583 GCA_015107715.1 Tylochromis polylepis
TTAAGTTATAGTGTTATACTATTTCTGCTAAGTGTTTATGTTTGTGCTAAATTATAACATTTCTGCTGAATTACAATACTTCTGCCACTTTCTGCTATGTTTAGTATTTCTGACAATTTGTCACAGTTGAACAACAAGTAGTTTTGAGAAAACTTCAGATTGTTCGGCTTTTTTCTCCTGGCCATTTTGCCTTTTCCAATATTTCTGCTAGGTTGTTACATTGTCGCTAAGTTGTCATGCTTCTGCAAAGCTATTACAATTTCAACAGCTGTTCAAATATTGGCTTCGGCTTCTTCGGCTATTTTCAGCAGACGGTTTCAGCCGTACAGCATCCACACGGCATTTTCGCAGGAAATGCAAGGTTTTCTAGTTGCTAACTGCCAGCCACACGTTTTTAACCAAAAAGTCAAATGAGGCTGTCCCTAATTATTGAAATCTGATACTTAAGTATGAAATCAACCACGTTGGTTTCATCTTGTAAATCTGGTTGAACATTTGCAGTGGCACCTTTTATTTGTGACACAGTATTTTGTAAAAATGTTCTCTTTTTGGTGTCCTGTGTTTCTGATGTGGACACTGATCAGTGCAGGCTTGTGATACTTCGTCCTTCTCTCCATGAATGATTATGGCATATGTAAAGCAGACACTTTTAACAGTTTGAACTTTTTTTCTTCCTCAGTTCCTCATAAATGTCAATGATTACTCATATCAGTGTTCTTTTTTTTTCCACCTCTCATCTTGCACTCATTTTCTTCTTGCTGCCTGTTTTTTCTTGACTCTCCTTCATCTGAAAAACATACTTATGCAGAAAAACAGCCAGTTTCTCTCTAATACCGGTTCTTTTTTTTTAGTGACACTGAAGCCTGAAGAGTTTATTCATGTATTTGTTTGTTCTGTTATCTGTCAGAGCGTTTGGACTAATGGTGCAGTGGGAGATCGAGCCCTGCAGTTTCTCTTTGGTCTGTCGTGGTTTTAAAAATATCAGGCTTTACAGATCATCTTATTTATACTTGCTAACTTAGTTTTTGATATAACTTTACTTCCATTAATTTAACTCTTACCTTCATTTTCACAGTTGTCGCAGTTATAGTTTATCTCCTGTCCACTATTATAAGCATGGCATGAGACACACAGTAATCATGTTTTTCTGGTGTTAAACTGTATTATTTTGGAAAAGCACTGGAAAAAAAAGATTTATTTTGTTGACATAAGGTCATGGAACAGATTCATGTAGCGTTTAAAAAAAATTCTTTATGAAATATTGGAACAGCGAGGCATAAAATTTAAAACACCCCCCCACACAGAATCAAAGAATAATGTGTAAATAACCCATTTTCATGATATTTCCTTGGAATGGTTGAGAGGTTTTTGCATTCATGTTTATGAAAAAGGTTCACCGATCTATCCTGACCTTTTAAACAAACCCATCAGTGCAGACTAGGAGGCAAGCGCTGCCGTTTCGCAGCTCTTCCTCTCCTTGTGCCTGGGGGGCAGGACGAGTAATGACTGCTCTGTTCCTTGCCAACAAAGCAACTTTCCCCTTCCAATCCCATTTTTTATTTCCAGCTGTTTACCAGCGTGTACTTCACCTCTTATTCATTCTCTCTTGCAATGGGATGTGTAGCAAATATGCAGTTTGTGGTAGAATACCTGTTTTTTTTTTTTGCTTTTTTTTTTTGCGTAATCCCAGAAGTCCTTGCTTTCATATGGCTGTAATTGTTGCATCAGGCCTTGGTGGAGACGGTCTGGGGAGAGCAAAAACTGGTTAACCAGCCGGAAAGAAAAAGGCTTTGCTCAGCAAATACATACTCCAGTAGGATACAAGTTATCAGGGTGTGATAACAGGAGTGAGTGTGCATTTGAATGTGTGTGCGCTTTGATGTTGGTACCAGTGCATTTGTGTGGAGAAAAGGGAGCGTCTGCATGTGTGTGCGTGCGTGTTTGTGTGTGAGGTGATGAAAGGAAGCATCTACTGCTTGTGCTGCTTGTGCTGCAGGATGTTTTTTTTCCCCCCAGCTTTTTTCCTCTTCTTTGTCTCTAGACTGGTGACAATGAGTGGAGGTGAGAGGCCAGCAGTACCAGTGCAACACCATTCATCATACATGTCAAACAGTTAGACCAGCTGTGTGGGACAAGTGGCAAAAATTAGCATTTCGTCCCTCTCCCTGTCGCTCTCTTCTGTCTGTCAAGCTGTATCTCTGTTTTACATTGTAGCAGCGACTATGATAAATGAATTCAGAGGCTATATAATATTCCAATTGTATGAACAAAAACATGGTGTTATTGACCAGCACTTCCATATATTGAGCTTGTTTTACAAAACGGACTATCCCTGCATAGTACTTCTGATAAGGGTGCTGCTGAGATGTGGGTCTGAGGATTGGTAGTCTGTAATGACAGTGTTGGTGAGACTGATGATGCTGAGAATGGTAAACTGGCCAGGATGTCACTGACTGTCTCTGTTTGTCAGGCAGTAGAAAATTTGATTTTCTTCCCAATTCATTGACAGTTAATTGGAAAAAACAAAACAAAAACCCAACCCTAACCCTATATTTGTTCTGGTTATACCTTGCACATTTCAGATTAATTCAGGTTCTTCTGTACATCGATACTCAGTCTCTCAATCCCTGAACAGCTTAGTATTACATGTACTACGTTTGTAGGGAAGATGCAATATAATATTAAATCTGATCTGATTAAAATCTGGATTAGAACTTCATTGTTTATATGGACCCTAAGTAAGGTGATCTGATCCTGATGTGCATTTACATGCATCTAACATGTGAACAGAATAAATCACTTTGACATGCGGAAAAACAGTATGCATGGCTGATGTAAAAGACAAGCACAAGTATTTAAAAGTAAATGTTTAAAACAGATTTTCCAGGAAATTCCAAAGGATGTGATGTTAATGCCTGTGCATTTCTAGCTGACATTAGCTTAGAAACATGCGATGTATCACACCCTCTTCTTGGTGAATAGCTCTTAGTATCATCAGGATGCAGGTACAGTCTCGCACCCAGAGGCCATTTATACCTTGCAACATAACTCTGTTGAACAAATCCAGATGATGTGATATCACTACAATAACTGTCACTGCAGTCATTTCTGGTTGTTAATGTTCGTAACTGTGATGTTTCTATTGTTCTGGTTATATTTGTCTGACAGTTGCAGCAAAACAAAACACAAATTTCTCAAATGGTAATTAAAAAGTGAATACAAACATGAAACAACAACTAGCTTAGCACAACACATACTCTAACTCAGACTTTGAATAGACTAAAAAAAACATGAAAAAAGGGCAGAATTAAGGAAGTGTGCAAGCATCCTAGGGTTAGCTATAATTTAGCTTGGCTGTAAATTAGTTTGTAATGTTTTGTGGTAAATTATCAAATGCCATATTCATATAGCGGAACTAAAATACAGCTAGCTTGCTACCCCTTGCTTGCTCACTGCTCTTTTGTGACTGGATATACTACTTGATTAACTTCCCATAATTCCCACCCACTAATCCCATGATTTCGCCAGCTTTGTATTAATGCCATTATCTATTGATTATAGCGGTAATAAATAAAGTTGTGCCAATGGGTAGTAGCCATTTCACTATCTGTGTCATAGCTAGCTCAGGAATGCTGTGGCAGCTTTGTAACATTTCAGATTAATTCAGGTTCTTCTGTACATCGATACTCAGTCTCTCAATCCCTGAACAGCTTAGTATTACATGTATTACATACGATAATGACAGTCTTGATTTTTATATGCCATGTCACTGTTTTATGTTTTGCCTGATGCCTAGGATGCATACTACCTTGCCAGGAGGTGCAAACATGGATGGACTTCAATCACAAAACTGATGCAGGTTACAGTATGTTTACTACAACAACAGCTTTGTCCATTCTGTCATCATACCTGAATCACGGTCATCATCAGCTTAACAATTGTGTCCCACAGTTAAGCCTCAGTGGGCGCTTGCTACTTGTTTTATGTTGCTTTTACAAATCGCTTATTAGACTGCTAATTACCGAACCTTCTTTTATATTTAAGTGCTGCTAATTAGCAGTCAAGCTAATGGAAACTTTAGTGTTTGCAATTATGTCGCAAGTGTTGAAATTCTCTTTTTGTTTAAGTTGTTTTGAATGTGTCAGTTTAGATTATTAACAGTATTTATTATTTCTCTGTGTTGCAGACCCAGAGTTCATCTTTCTATTCAACTCTTCTGGCTAATTTTCCATCCCACACTCTTCTTTATCACATCACCATTGCCTGCCCACACTTTCCTTTCTCTTCACTTATCTGCTCTCCTTGAGATTTGTGGTTCCGTTAGGTGTGGAGTGGGAGGAGGGGTTACATTTCACCTTGCAGTCTTTTCAAAAAGGACTATTCATACAAGCTTAGAGCAGAGATGTTCATGAAAGCTGAGGGATTTTATTCAATAGAAACGAAAACTGTTGGCAAAAATAAGCAGCAGTTGGTTGTCATGTATTGTAATGGCATCTAGGGAAGGTAGAAGCAGTTGAAAAGAAACTACTGCATGTATTATTTTACTTTGCTAACTTGAATAGCTTGTGTGGATATGTCTGTCTGCTTACCCCAGGATATTTGAAGCTAAGTATACTTGTAATCGACTGCCAGCACCAGTGTTTCCAAGTAAAGGGCTGTAGATGGAAAGCATCCTATCCTAAGGGTTTTAAATGTGCCAGTGGCTGCTAGTGGGATGGCTTGATGAGCAATCTCTTAATCAAAGCTTAATTGTTTAGCATGATCCTGAGTGACCTGCTTAATGGAACCCCCCCTTGATTAATGATGTGTGTTAACAAACACAGTGGGAGAAACCCCAAAACCTTGTCTGATTGTTGTTAATTAAAGACAGGGTCCAACAGTATTTGAAAGTAGATTATTTATTATAACGTAACAAAAGTAAAAACAAAAATCGACAAGATTTCTCTTGTGCCTGTGTGACAGTACTAATGTATTAGATTTTTTTTTTAAAATTTGTGTAGCATTATATATTTCCTGTGGTGTATATTTAACTGAATCAAGGAATACACACAGTTAAAAAAACCCAAAACAGCAACATACATTTAGAAATCTTTTCTCTCAATGTGAACCGAAATGTGTCCCTCTGTGTGTCAATGAAATTCTGACCACCAAAACAAGAAGCATTTCTAAAACCTTCAGCTTGAAAAACACGCTGAAGGAAAATGAAGCAGCTTTGCCAAGGCCGGCTTTTGTCTCTGGTTGTATGAAGTGGGGCAGAAAAATATGCCAAACCATCCTTTTCAGCCCACACATACACTCAGATAACACATAAGACTAACATTTTTTTTTTTTCCCCATATCTAGCAACTTCGCTCATGTTTTTTCACACAGCAGCACTTGAACACATACGATCGGCAAGTCTTTGCCAAGGACCTCACTGAAAATCTGACCCTGCCTTTGAATGCTACAGTAATAATTTCACGCTTGTATATATTGACAATAAGCTTTACAATAGAAAACGGATTAAAGCGGTTTAATTTGTGCTAAACAAGATGTGAAATAGTTTGATAGATTTTCATTCAATGTAAAATACCTCATTCGATGTATGCTAACTGTAGATGTTAAAGAAATCTCACTGCTAAATTGCATATGAGGCTATAACCCCCTTTTTTTTCCCTGTCTTGCTGATAATGTTCTCTCTTCTTCTCCTGCTGCTGTTCCTTTGAAGGAGGACAATTGCTGGCCTTCAAGCATGAATGTCACCACTGTCTGAGGCATAATCAGTTAATCACCCCCAGATGGGCAAGGTCACACACTGCCCCACCACTTATCTTCTATGGCTCAGGCCACACAGGAGGCAGAAGAGAGGCTGGAAATGAAGAGGAGGAGGAATGAATAATGCCAGAGATTATATTATCCTGCATCTATACTCTGTTTTGGTTCCTTTAAGCCAAATGTCATCTTTGCTTAATTGCTTAAAAAGGCTCTGTCATACTTATTACACAGATTGAAAAAAATAAGTGTGGTTTGACCCATCTTGGCACTTTTGCAAGTCCTTGGTGTTTATAAGCCTAAGAATGTATGCACATCGCTACCTTCCCAAAATTCCTCTTAGACCTCTTTTTCCACTCATTACTTTGGTCACGGACAATGGCAGATGGTGCAGCTGCTTGTTTAATTGTCTTTATTACAGAGGCATCTGCTTTCTGCTTTTTTTAATCCAGAACACCGTGGCATCGTCTAGGCAGTCAAGGCCATATTTGTGAAATTAGAAAATAAACAGAGACAAAGAAAAACAGTTTCTCTGTCAGGTTGTAGCAATACAACACGCTCTAATGTAATGCTCTGTATATTGCAGTAAGTTGTCCTACACCTCGGTTTGTGTTACTTTAACTTAATGCATAACTGAAATAATAAACATTATTGTGCGGGTATGTTTGGATCTTGCCATCTGCCTCACATGTGTTGCTTATGCTAAAAAGTTTGTAAATGAGAAAAGGAGAATCCCTGTGGCTCTGTTCAGTTATTTTCTTAGCTGCCTAGATGTGTTGTACTGAGCGGAGGCTAAGGGAGACAACAGCAGATGTTGGGCTCTGACAATCTCTCTGCCTTGGATCTGCAACAACAAAGCAGCTAAGTGAAAATGTCATATGCGGATCATCCCTGACGGCCCTACGTGAATGAATAATTACTTTGACTCAGGTCAGGGAAAAGAAGGTAAAGAAACCTCTAGCCCCGCTACTTTGAAACCCTTTTAAATGAGAAGCTGTGCATCATGACATGCGATAAGACACTGAGGAGGTTGTGACACACAGATCCTTCAGAAATAAAAAGATTTTTCTTGTGGCAAAACGTTCAGGAAAATGAAATGATTTACCTCAGCAGCTCAGTACGTGCTCTTCCTCAAAAAGATGAGATGGGGACATGGGGTTTATCTGTGAAGAGGATTTGGGGGGGGGGGGCAATGTTGGAGGATTGGTTAGCTATGTTGAGTTTACTGCAGTCATGTCAGGAAGGAAGCAAGGCTTTAGAAATGCATCATTGTAACCATTATGCTTGATAATTTGAATGACATCTTAGCACATGACTCAAAGGCACTTGTACGGGGGCTGGCAGGGTTATTAGAAATGACTCCCCCAATGATGCGTGTCACTGAAGCAGCAAATTAACATGGGGAGATGGAGGCATGTTAAAAGCAGCTGAAAAAGGGAGGGAAAAGCTGAGCTGGAGAGAGGAGCGGGAGTGAGATGTGAAGAGGAACAGTGATAGATGCGGAAAAAGATGTTGCTATTTTCGCCCTCTTTGTTAGCTAAGACGCTCTGGTTGTGGTGTTCCAGCTCCTGCTCTGTTAAAGCTTTTTCTGAACACCAGGTGCTCCTATTGTGATAAATGATTCTCAACTGTGCCGAACAATGGCAGAGGCACCCAGACACATCCCTCATCAAACAGTTCCACATCTCCTCTTCCACAACTACACAATGAGCACACTGGATTGTGCTGGCGGTTGTTTGTCTTGCCACTACACACGACTGAAGGCTGTTTTTGCTTCCTGTTTACCTTGGTGAACAGGAAGTTACTATTATGGGACCTGACAGTCCCTTAAAAGATGCTACTATATGACTTTTCTACCTAGCCGCTGACCAATGTTTGTCCAGTGCAACTGACTGTTCTTCTTATCCCCTCTGCTGCACATTTTACATCCTTGTCTATTTTTTGCTCAGCTACGGTGGGTTCCTTTGTTTCCCTGTCTGCTGTCTTTGACAGCAGACGAGGCTTGATACATGTTCAGCGCCTTCACCTTTTTCCGCCCAGTAATTTATGCTGTCAGAGGTTTTACTCTGTTTGGATGGCCAGGCTTTCATGTTGTGTGCAGAACAGTATTGTGGGTTGTTGACACATTCCTTCGTGTTCAGCATGAAATAGATTGTAGCAGGTAATTGATAGGGGTTTACTGCCACAGGCACAGAGCACAACCAGGGAAGAACCCACCAGTTTTCAACCCCACCAATTAGATTTGCAAAATGTGGTGTGGTGAGCTCAGCAGGGTGCTGATAATGTAAACTTTTAAGTGTTTTAGGTAGAGCTCAATTTAAACAATTAGTACTGATAACAATGCTGCCACCTGTAGTATACTGTTTTAGACTCCGAGTGTAACTATTCTCCAAATCCATGGTTCAGATAGTACCTTGATCTTTAGCAGGTTGTTGGTGCGTGTATTGTGGATTTGGTCTTGGTTTCATAACCATTACATCACTACTGTAATCCCTCTGTGGCGGTTGTACCTCAGTTTTTGTTGCCTATCACACCAGAAACGCCTTAATATTCTAAATCATCAGTAATAATGCAGTAATAATGACCACAGTTGTTTTCACCATTTTCATCACTGTAGCTGTTAAGAAGAAATATGGGACTTTAAGCTTTAGCACTTGATTTTCCTCAGCAAATGGAGTTCATTTAAATTGCACATGGTGAAAGTTTTCTTTGCATTTCGAGGACTGTTAAGAATGAAATGGTGTTCTCTGCTTTTGATCAAGAGTTAACTGTCGTGGTTCCTCTGTCCTCACCATGCTGACCTGCCCATTTCTATTTGTGTCTTTACGTGTGTGTGTGCATGTGCATCCGGGTGTACTGGTTTTTGTACAGTAGTGGGACTCGGTGGAGATTTCCCGTTTTTCCCTCTTTTTTTTTTTTTTCCACATACCTGCTGGCAATCATGCACCACAACCAAACCTGTACTACAGATATTTATAGAATTAGGTATTTTTTTGTGATGTACAGTCATTTAATTTAATTTAATTTTCTTCCTGACTCACATATTGGTATTGTCATTAACCTTCCAGTATTGATTGTGCCCTTATTTTAAGATGTGCCAAAAGGATTAGTCAATTTATCAATTAGTTTTTTTTTTCACACTAATTACTTTTCCAACTATCTGAATAATTGATTAATCATTTAAGCAATTTCAGTTTGCAAAAGTGGCAGTTATTTTCTGGTGCCAATTTCTGAAACATCAGTATGTGCTCCTTTTTTTCAATTTTAAAGAACGTTTATGATAATCATAGTTAATTTCCTTCTCTTATGTGAAATTTGTTTATCCTTGACCTGCTATAATCCAAAATCCACTGTACTATAGCTAAAAAGGAGCTTACATTCATCTTCATGTTGGCACAACACCTTCATGCTTAATGGCATCAGTTCCTGCACACCTCCTTGTCCTCAGAGTAAATCGTCTTGCCATTCATCCTCACTCCCCATCTACACAATAGTCCTGTTCAGTATTCAGCCAGGCATACTGGCCAAGATTCTACCGAAGTGATAAAACCCCATTTATCAGCGGGAAGTGTTCGCAGACTGCACATATATCCAATCTCTATGCTTTCTGGTCACACGAGTATGATTATTACTGCCTCACTAAATCCCCAGTGGTTAACTGCTCAGGCACAAGATCTCATTACCATTTGGTGCTATTTCCTAATGAATTTGTGTCTAATCATGTTATTTGTTAGTTGCCTCACATAACTTTTGGTAAATCATGCAACAAGTCTCCAGGAGCACGACTGGTTATAAGCCGTCTCTGTGGATTTTATGTATTTATTTTTTTAGAAAACAACTCTGCAATCTGTATTTTATGTGGTTGATTTGGCAGTTTATTTTGGAGTATTTAATAGAAATCCTAACTGGAATGCTCTTGAAACAGTTGAGCGATGAAAATCATTTTAATTTTTATTATTTATTTATCATCCATATTCATTTATCATAGCGCCAAAGCCGCCGTTGTAAGCTTAACCTTTTTCCCCAGCTGATGGTAAGCTTCACATAATATGTCACACCTTTAGGTTGATTACTGGAGCTGTTAACATTCAGTCATAAATGTGTGCAAATGTATGTAATAAAGTTTTTTGAAAATGTGCAGCCGCAGCATTGTTCTAATCGCTTTGCAAACATTGCCTCAGAGGAATAAAAATCGCATCACGCTTAGATCCAATTTGTGCTCCACTCACCAATTACTTTCACGGTCCACTTCCCGTCTAATACAGAAAGGCCAGATTATCCGCTGGATGTCTGGGTCCTGCACACCCTAATTATAAACACAAATTGGAAAAACGCAACTTGTGACAAAAAATTTAGCATGTGATTTGTCCTTTTTCCAAGAAAAATATTTGCACTAATTTGCTTCGACTCTGTGTCCTCAAGGAGATACAGAAGGCCTACTTATGTAAAATATGAAGAGTTTTTCATCTTTCCATTGGTCTTGTAATCAGATAAAGCTGTAGCATCGATGTACTGTGTCTAATTGGGTTGATGTATAATTAATCCAAACTGTAGCACCAGTGTCGTTCATTACATGACTGATTAAGAGGATATACAGAAGGAAGAGACAGAACATCAGGTTATCAGATATAGTGCAGTTCTTTGAAGAACTGTGTAACTCTACAGAGCCTGGTTGCTGGAAAATTAGGCTTTCAAAAAGGCTCTGTAACCCAGTATTAACTGACTACTGTGTTTCACTTGCAGCTTGTTTTGCTCTTTCTTCCTGCTGCACAAACTCATGCAGTATCTGCCGGCTGCACACATCTCATGCCTGGACTCACATAGGACTCGACTAGCGAATAAGTCACGGGTGATTGATAGTTGTGTAACTGAGGACCCAACTCGTAGCTTTGAGTATAACCTTAATGCATGTGAACTTGAAGGCAAATCTAATGATTTTAATAAAGAGTCGAACTGAGAGACAGATCCAAACTAAAGAAGCCAAAATGGTGACACAGTGAACTTAGATGATATGAAGTGATCTCAGATTAAGTGTGATGAGCACATCACAACTTTTCAGCAGTTTTCTTCTCCGAGCCTTTACGGTTAAAATATAAAGTTAATTTGGGACAGCAGCTAAGCACTGTTGCTTGTTTTTTTTGTCAACCTCATGTCATCATATCATAAGACTTGAAGTTATCAGTCTGGTGTTTTTGATTTCTTTCTTTTTTCTTCCTGTTCATAATTTTTATGGACAGAGTTTCTAAGTTTAGTCAAGAGGTGTAAACTGTTGGGTTCGGTGGTTTCAGGCTGTCTTCTGGTTGTGTTGGCTTCATCGGGTCACGACTTCCAGCTTGCGCTGGGGTAGTTTTCAGCTAATTGTAAGGCAACTGGGATGAGAATTAGCAGCAAGTCTGAAGATATGGTTTTATGTTGGAAAAGGCATGCATCTCCACTCTTAGCTTAGATTGAGTTGCTGCCCTAAGTGGAGGAGTTGGGGGGCTTTTTCACGAGTGAGGGAAGCAGAGTGGGGGACTGTCAGATGGATTGGCATCGAATCTGCAGCATCTGGTGTGGTATCTGCAGTGATATAGATGCTGTACTGGTGTGTTGTGGTGAAAAGAGAGCTCAGATCTTTGTTCTCAGATCTATGCCCTCACCTATGATCACAAACTCTGGGTATTGAATAAAAAAATAAATTGAGGCTCATGTCTCCTTTAGAGGTAAGGAGGAGCTTGAATTGCTTATCCTCTGCACTCAAAGGTTGAGTTCAGGTAATTCAGGCATATGACTTGCCTCCTGGACACCTCCTAGATGAGATGTTTCGGACATGTCCTACTGGGAGGATGCCATGGGGCATACCCAGAAAACACTAAAGAGAAGACATTTCTTGACTGGGAATGCCTTGGTGTACACCCAGAATAGCTTGATAAGGTGGCCAGGGAGAGTGGAGTCTACTTGGAGTACTGTCTCCTGTGACCTGGATTAGTGGCAGGGTGGATGTTACATTTTGCATCTTTAGTGGTCCTTCACCCTTTGTATTTCAACTGTAGGCATTGTCTTTCGAAGCCATAGCATAATTTTTTATTGTTATGCAGATGATACCCAGCTCTATCTCTCCATGATCCCAGATTACACACACCATTTAGTTAAACTGCAGGAATGTCTTGAGGACATAAAGACCTGGATTTCTAGAGTAGAATGGAGGCAGAGCCTTCAGCTTTCAGGCTCCTCTTCTGTGGAAGTTTAGATTTGGGAGACAGACACCCGCTCTGCTTTTAAGATTAGGCTTAAAACTTTCCTGTTTAATTATTATAGGGTCTACCTTACAAAATAAAGCACCTTGAGGTGACTGTTGTTGTGATTTGGCGCTGTATAAATAAAATTGAATTGAATTGAAGATTATAGTTAGATCATACACTCAACAAAAATATAAACGCAACACCTTTGTTTCTGCTCCGATTTTCCATGAGATGGACTTAAAGATCTAAAATTCATTCCAGATACACAATATTACCATTTCTCTCAAACATTGTTCACAAATCAGTCTAAATGTGTGATAGTGAGCACTTCTGCTTTGCTAAGATAATCCATCCCACCTCACAGGTGTGCCACATCAAGAAGCTGATCTGACATCATGAGTAGTGCACAGGTGTACCTTATACTGCCCACAATAAAAGGCCACCCTGGAATGTGCAGTTTTGTCTCACAGCAAAATGCCACAGATGCCACAAGCATTGAGGGAGCGTGCAATTGGCATGCTGACAGCAGGAATGTCAACCAGATCTGTTGCTCGTGCATTGAATGTTCATTTCTCAACCATAAGCCGTCTCCAAAGGCGTTTCAGAGAATA
>VVHJ01027550.1:0-14696 GCA_015107715.1 Tylochromis polylepis
ACCTGCTACCTGCTGATATTTCCATATGCTAAAAAATAAATAAATAAATCGACAGACATTAGCTTCGCCTCTTCGTCCTCACTCGGACTGGAAAACAGGACAGGTGTGGGCAGCTGAGTGAGAGAGCCTGTGCACAGAATTAACCGCGGTTGATTGAGTGTATTTTTCTAATCTGACGCGCTGAATGGCAACACAGACACACGGAGCAGCTTTGAGCTAACAGGCTACAGGAGCACAGCTCGTGTACGCCGGGCTAAAAATACGTCCGCTCAAGAAAAATAAACACAACATACTCACGTATGAAATACATTAAGACATATCCTTCCTCAGCTCGCGACTTAACGGCATTACATTACAGATTTTATTTGTAAGTATCAGGTAAACACCCCCTTAAACGAGCTCGTTTCTTGCGTCGCTACTTCCTCCTGTCAGATGCGACGCCCAGAAATGTGATGTCAACCAATGAGATTTGGTCTCGGTGTTGCTGACGCCACTCTGCACCAATCAGAATGCAGCAACAGGCATTATTTTCATTTCACAGAGCATAACGTTTGATAAATGAAACGAAGAAACAGCTCGTTTGGGGAGTTTTTCACTTAAATTAGAAAAATAATTTTATTAAATCATAGCATTAATGCCAAAGGTTCAGTCATACAATTTATTACAAAGCACTTAAGTGCTATACAATTTCTAGAAAGTAACAGGTGAAGTAAGATACGGATAGGTGACAAATTAAAGAGGAAAAAAAACCCACCAATCCTTCACGCCTGCAGTGCGTGGGTCTGTCGACTCGCACAAGCCATCTAACCGTCCCCATACAGCAAAGTTTTGATGATCTAGTGCCAATAAAAGGGAGCAAGAATATGAATGAGTTTGGATGATTACGTGTATTTATATGTATATTTCTGGGCTGCTTTGTTGTTATTTTAACTACTACTGAGCTGTTTCTTGACACTAGCTGTACTTGTTATACGAAAAGTTCCCCAGTGCCATCCTTAAACATCACAGCAGAATAGCTGGAGGGCTCCTACAGGCTTGTTTTCTCCAGATCTTCCTCACTTGCAAACAGTGGATTCACAAGAAGGATACAGGTGTTGTTCGGTAAGCCTATTGCAGCACTACTCTGACTGGGATGAGAAAACACAAGAGGTATCCTGGACTGGGGCAGCCTGGCTTCAGGGAGAGGGATCACTGCAAATCAGTACAAAGTTGGTCTATGCGACTGCCTTTGTTTTTATCCTGAAGGCATGCTCATCCATAGGGAACAAGGGGTCACTGAAGAGTATGAAAATGGTGTAAATACCGAGCATGCAGTCACAACATTTCAATCCAAATGAACACTTGTGGGAGATGTTTGACCACTAGACAGTCCTCTCCACCATCATCAAAACATATGAGGGAATATCTTTTGGAAGAATGGTCTCCAGCGCTCCAGCGACTTTACAGACATTTCAAGAATAAACATCAAGGAGCAGTGGTGCTGTTCTGGTGGTCTAGGAGGCTTTTTGGTTTTTCCATTAATTTGTCACTCTTCTGTATCATTAGAAAATCTTTTTTTTAGTACTTGACATTCTTCTGTTTAAACCTCCAATCCATCCATACTCCAAACAGGAATGAGCATAAAATTATGAACCAGACTGAAATATTTGCATTTAATGGAATAATATGGATCCTTGGGTTTGAACATAAGACACAGATGTGGTCATAGAACATGTCTGTGCTGGTGTGTACTGCGATGTTCCTGTATTCGATGTAAAATCGGCAATGGTGGCGCGTGTGTGTATGAAGCTTCTGGGATGTCCTTGAATTTAAGGAAATCATGAAGCGGGATGGGGAGAGGGAGCTGTTGGACGACATTGGTCCTCATCAGGAGATCTGGTCCCAGCAATGCTCTGACCTGCAGCCGGCAGATGTGGGAAAGACAGGGGATGGAGTCTGAAAGGAGGTGGAGAGAAAAGATCAATCACTGCAGTGTTTCTACACGCAGGTTATTTAAACTCTGCAGTGCACATTTACTACTGTACCGAAACATGGACGTGGATCCCAGGACTTTTCTGGCACCCTTCGATCCAGAATATGTTTCAAATGGGGAGATAAAGTTGACCAGTTTACAAACTCAAGGAGGTAATTTAACACCTCGCTGTCTGCCTCTTCCAACCTACAAAGAACAGATTGACACAAAGGAACAGATAATGATGATGGGTGATCAATCAGCTTTAGATCCTGAGTTAATTTTAGCCGATCTCCTGTTTAACATAATCTTCTCAGGCATATCCAGACAGCTTTAAGTATGGATGTTGTTGGGTTTTTTTTAGATTACTCCCTTGAAGTCAGTAAAAGTAAAATCTTGGCTCCTTCTTTAAAATCACTGACTAACAAAACCTGTTAACTGTGGGATTTGACCTTATTTTGGCTTCTGAAGTGGGGCGTTTCAGAAAAAGTTAGAGAACTGTTTACTTAAAATTGATCTGTAATTTCTCCAAACTGCAGCTGTACTGACATCAGTCCTGAGGCGCATGAGAAGATGACCCTGAAACTGCGATTGCCCAAATTCAAACAAAGTAAAGTTTTTGATTTTTAGAGGCCCATTCCTGGAACAAAACTCTTGCAGCTCATTGATAAATGAGGAGACAGATCTGATATTACGCTGGCACCTTACATTTGGGGCTGAAGCAGTAAAGATGGTTCCAGCCCTGCCTTCAGCAGAAGAGGAAGCCAGCAGCCAGCAAAATGTATTTGGTTTAGAGCCACACAGAGCAGCTCATTCAGTTCTTTCAGCTTCAGCTCAGTTTTCCCATCATGCTGCAGTACAGGGTGGTCGCTGATCAGAGCCTCTGGGCGAGGAATCCACCGGTGCTCAAGTATCAGCTGCAGCAGGTCTGCTTCGTCAGTCGCCAAAGCATAAATCCAGTCGTCCTCACTGAAACTTGCTCCTGCAGTTATCAGTAGTTTCACCGACTCACTGAAAGACATTTTAATATCAAACTGAACGAAACCATCTGGTTTATCTTGCAAATATACGCAAGGGGGGGAAATCGGCATTCTTATACACCTGAACGGTTTCTGGGATGTGCGACACAAGGCCAGGGAGAGCGGTGAGCGGAGGCCATGGGTTTGCGAGCAGTCCTGGGCGTCTGGGCTGTAACCTTCCCTCAACAGCAACTCCACACTCTTGGTCTGATTGCTGTTGATGGCCACGTACAGCGGGCTCACCATGCCCTCACCGCGGTCACACGCGCGATCCGTATCAGCTATCAGCCTCCTGAGGATACTGGAGTGACAGAATATCAAAATATCAAAAATACACTAACAGCCTTATTTTAAAAAGAGGTTAAGTCATGAGTCAGTACCCGATGTGACCAAACTCGGCCGCGGCGTGAATGGGAAACTGGGGCCACTCGTGACTGCAGGCCAGGTTAGGGTCGGCCCCGTGATCCAACAGGAAGTCCACGCAGGCCTGGCGTCCCTCCTGGGAGGCGATGAACAGGGGCGTAGCCAGATCAGTTACCTGCACATTCACGTTGGCACCTGAAGTGAAAGCAGGTTAAAAAATTAACTGTGTAATCTATTTTACTTAATTACTTCCTAAAGAAGAGGCAGCGAGGACATGGAGGATGAGAAAATCCTTTAACAGGGAAGGGAAAAAAAACGTACAGCTATCATCAAAAATAAAGCATATTTACCGGCGTTAACGAGTATTTTCAGGCACTCCCTCTGTCCGTACTGTGCAGCCAGAAATAATGGGGAAATCCTGTAATCATCTACTGCCTCCAGGTTGCATTTGTTAACAAGAATGCGCACGATCTCACTGTGGCCCTTTGGGAGAAAGTGATCTTAAATACAATCAGCAAACACACAAGGACCCCACGGCTAATGCTGGCAGCAGACAGCAGGAAAGTTTAAGCCCTACACTCTTCATGGTGAGGATCACAAGAAATCACTTCATCCCTGCATTCTGCTGAATTTTTATGTGCCAGTTTGTACCTTTTCTGCACGTGTTTAAAGGTGAAAAATTAGTTTATTCATAATTCACATGTAATAATAACGTAATACATGCACAGAGTGTCTCTCTCGGTGCGTTGCAGCCAGTCAGAAAACATAAGGGAAATAAGGGAAAATCCCCAACAGATTTAAAGAAGACGTGACCATGTTTTCCTCACCAAAACCAAAAAGTCATGAGCTACTGTTAAATGAAACATGTTAGTTTAAGAAAGTGAGTAAGAGAGCACAAAAGCTGCTACGCTAATGCCTACCTTATATACAGCTTGGTGCAGGCAGGTCCAGCAGGACTCCGTGTGCGTTCTGTTGACCTTGGCGCCTTTGCTTACCAGCAGTTCTACAACATCTGTGTGCCCGTGGTTAACAGCTGGAAGCAAATTTTGGGACATTCATTTGGTGAGAGGAGCTTAAAGGGTTAAACAAGCAAAAACAGAAAAAAAAATGTAAACATCAGTGAAGTGCAGTTGTAATACCTTCATAAAGAGGACAGGACAAGTCATTAGTGAGCTGGTTGATATCAGCGTGTGCTTTGAGGAGGAGTCGGACCACTTCCAGGTGTCCACGCTGCGCTGCCAGGTAACAGGCAGACTCCCCCTCATGCGTCAGATGGTTCACATAAGCATGACTGCTCCTGGAGGAGCCCGCTGCACACGGGCGGAAACCAAAGAGGAAAAACAAAATGCAAATGAGGGAAATCCATATTGTAACTTTAAAACAGCTGCTGAAGTGACTGATTTATCCATTAGTCAGTCACATCCATCTGGAGTCTAATAGAGGAGGAGTAGAAGGAGTAGAAATACCCTCAGAGGTGGGAAGTAATGAAGTACAGATACTGTGTTTCTGTACTTTACCTGAATATTTATATTTCTGTCAACTTTTTAATTTTTCCTCTCTTCATTTTAACACAAACATCTCTACTTCTTACATTTTCTAAACAGGTTGATTTTTTTTAGGTTTAACACACGTGAGTTACTATTTCCTGTCTTTGGGCACTTTCCAGAAATCAAACTGATTAGACCCCAAACAGAAGGAACAATATCTATCACCGACTCGCACACAAAGAGATCAAACAGGAAAAAAAAATACAGTTTATGTATCATTTATTTATTCAGTATACTCTGGGTTTCAAGAGGGCTTAAATTATATGGAACGGTATTTTCTTGGTGCAGATGCCCATAAACTGTGGCTAGTGCTACAGAAGAGGAGGAGAGAGTAACATTTTCTAAGGGGCAGGTAATTTAAATGCAATGTTTTCTAAGAAAAATCATCAAACACACAAACTGATTCATACGCTGGATTCCACCTTTGTACTAACTTTATGCTGTCAATGGGAAGGACATGCAATGGAAAATTTTAGGATTCTGCTCTTTTCAGTGTCAAGCTGACCTGGCCCAATGAAAGGCTCCACAGTATCAGATTCTGCCTTTCAATACAAGTACAAGTACATCTTTTTCACACAGAACCATTCATGTAAATCGATTAAAATGATAGCTCATGTAACATCAGCTCATATCCTGTGGGATGAATCCATAAAGAGGAGCAGGACAGGCTGGCTGATGACAGACTGTACACAAAATCTGCCAGAGCTCACAACAGAAATTACTGTGAGTTATTTCTAAGTGCTTATTTTCCCCGCAATGCACCACTATACCTGATCTTACTGTGCCCCCACCTGCAAAATCCCACTTTAACACTTGGCTATAGTCATCTTACTGTTTGGGTTTCACAACAAAGTCACACATCTAAAATGCAGTCAGCAGCAAACAGTGCTTTTTTTTTAATTCCCTTTCTTTTTCTTTGTTTTTGTACAGCATAACAGCAGTTCAAGCTGAGCTAATTTATTAAAATTTGAATTTAAGTTGAAATAAAGTTTGTATAAATAATATTTTGTTATAATATTAATATAGAAGGTGGAAGTTTGCAGAAGAGATACATTTTACTTTTATACTTTGAGTACATATCAGCATACATTTTCATCTTTACTTGAGTAAAGAAGTACTTGAGTAATGTACTTGAGTAGTCCAGACCTGTCGTCTATCTGAAATACCACATTGAGCAACAATGTGAAAGCATTTTGCTTTTCAAAAGTTTGGCAGTTGTTGTTGAATGTTGTTTTTTAAAAGAACTAAATGTGCTGCTGTCTTAAAAATTCAAAATGAGCATGTAGTTTTGAAAAAACAATGAAGAATCTCAGTTTTCACTTTCTAGCAAGTGAATGCTCCCGGGTTCGATCCCGAGAGTAGACACGCATCCCTTTGATGCTGCTCCAGGAACATCTGCCAGTCAAATATAGTTTGGCTGTAATGGGCCCGAACCTATTGTGATACTGTATCAGAACATCAGGAGTGGCAGAGAAGTATGTGAGGTGGAGGAGGGTAGGAGTGACAAATGAGTGAAGGGTGGGGGTGGGATAAGATCAGGGATCAGCTCTGAGCCCCTTCTTGTTTGCAGTGTTGATGGACAGGCTGACAGATGAGGCCAGGCAGGACCAGGTGGAAGAGATACTGGACAGGTGGACACCAGGGTCTCTTCTACCTTTGGATCCAAAGTCAGAAAGGCAAGGGTGAGACAGTTTGGACATGTGCAGAGGAGGGAGAGTGGATTTACTGGCCAAAGGATGCTGAAGATGAAGCTGCCAGGCAGGAAGAAAAGAGGAAGAGCTCAGAGGAGGTTCGTGGATGTGAAGGAGGACATGAAGAGGGTTGATGTGATAGAGGATGCTAGGATAGGGTGAGACGAAGGCAGGTGATCCGCCTGTGGAGACCCCTAAAGGAAGTCGTACTGGATACCTGTGCAGCAGCCTCTCTTACCTCTGACAGCTGACAGGATTTCCTGCACGCACTCTCTGCTGCCAGCTGCCGCAGCCTCGTGCAGGGCGTTCCAGCCTCGGTTGTCCCGACAGTCCACACTGCAGCCTCTCTGAATCAGCCTCCTCAGCCGCCTCCTGCAGCCTGAGCGAGCAGCAGCGGCCACACTGGACACCGTGTCTCGGTAGCACTCAGTGAAGTCCATGCCCTGGTTCACAGAGACATTCGTTATTTTAACTTCACCAAGACTTAACAGTCAAAACACAACCTCCGAGTTACTCTGGATGATTTTACACAACCCGAAGTACACATTTCTGTTGGATCCAGAAAAGTATTTACTTGAAATAAAGAATTAAAAACGGCTTTAGTTACCAAACAGACGTTAGGAACGCATTCCGGGCGTCGCCTGTTGATGACGTCACACCACAACAACCCGACGATCCAGCGTCGCGTGTCAGCTGTAGCTTCAGCTAATCGTTTAGCCGTTAATTGTTGCTGAAATTTAAAGATTTTCAGGCATGTTTGGAGAAACGTGAAGAAGAAGAGCCCGGAAGCTTCCTCTCAGCGGGTTCAGCCGAGGCGCTCTGAAGGTAAACGCGCTCTTTCCTGTCACAGCGAGACGTTCACAGAGTTACTGCTGCTGTAGCGAAGGACCAAATGTGACCATGAACATACAGCCGATCAGTGCTGTGTACACTCCTGCACTACACGTCATTCAGAGTAACATTTGTGCCTGTAATTTAAAACGAACTGCCAGAAATCAAACATACCACAGTGGGGTGTGGCATTATTCACCATTTAAATCTGGCCCACCTAACTAACTGTGGACCGGGGAGACCAGCTGTCCCGCTTTATGTGGGACGGCACAGCATTTTTATCACTTAAAGTAGAAAAAGAATGACTATAAAAGCAAACTTCAGTTGAAATGAATGTTTACAGAGGGGGGGAAAAATTGATGAGCCATATCTTGAAGATTTGGGAAAGAGTTGTTAAAGCTAGGTTAAGCAGAGACGTGATGATCAGTGAGCAGCAGTATGGCTTCATGCTGAGACAGAACACTACAGATGTGATGTTTGAGAGTGCTGATGGAGAAATATAGAGAAGGTCAGAAGAAGCTTCCCTCTGTCTTTATGGCTCAGAGAAAGCACATAATAGTGTGTCAAGAGAGGAACTGTGGCACTCTGGCAGAGGACAGTGGTGAGGTGTGCGGTAAGAGAGACAGATGGGCTGAAGGTGGGGGTGGGATTACATCAGTGATCTCCTCTGAGCTCTTTCTTCTTTGCAGTGGTGATGAACAGGCTGACAGATGAGGTCAGGCACCAGTCTCTGTGGATTATGATGTTTGCAGACAACACTGTGATCTGCAGTTAGATGAGGGAGCTGGTGGAGGAGAGCCTAGAGAGGTGAAGGTATGCTCTGGAGAGAAGAGGAATGAAAGTAAGAAGAAGCGAGACAGAATACATGTGTGAATGAGAGGTGGAAGAGGCTGAGTGAGTGGATGAATTTAAATACCTAGGGTCAACCATACAAGCAACGGACAGTGCACAAGGGGGAAGAAGAGGAGTGGATGGAGACAAAAGTGGTGGGATAGAGTGAGATGTAGGCAGATGATCCACCTTGAAGACCCCAGCTGAAGGAAGAAGAAGATAAAGTTTCATTTTATGCTTATACAAAGTAGTTTTAGTACCATGCTGCACATTATCTCTACACAAACATACTCATTGTCACACATTAAGCTTGTTCATCCTACTTTAATTGTGAGTAGGAAAAACGTTCTAGTGAAGTATTTTAGTATGTCAAATGTTTGTTTCATGGCTATAACCCTTCAGTAACTTGAACTGCTGGAAAGCATGATAATTTAGTGTTTTCCTGCAAGATTCCAATAGAAGTCCTCTTGTAAATCACAGACTAGCTAGGCTACTCCTGTGCTTTCTCCAGTTAGTAAATACTATTAAAATTAAAATTTTCTATCTCAGTCAGACTTTTCAAAAGACCTCAATGCCTTCATCTCATCAGCTTTGGACTATTGTAATTCCATCTCCCATCTAAAACCATCTCCACTCTCCAGTTTGTTCATAATTCAGCTGCCAAAGACAAAAGCACATCACTCTTATTGTTGCTGTGTTACAGTGGCTTTAATCAGTCTTTAATCTTGTCTTCTATCTAACCCGTTCTCTTAATTGTTTCCGACTTTGTATCCTAGCTCGTTGGCTCAAAGGTTACAGCAAGCTGCAGCATCATGGTGGACATCTCTGTGAAAAGTGAAGCTGCTTGGGTCTGTCACACTCAGGGGCGTCACCTGGCTGACGTTGTTCTTCCTGTTCACGTCAATAACGCGGTCAAAGAAGAAGATGAAGTCAGTGAGTTGGACAGAGGAGAAACTCACTGGTAAGAGGCTTTTAGATGATATTAAAGCAGTTATTGCTATAATTAATAGGCAGTTTAGAGTGCAAATGATCTTTTTCTACTCGCACAGAAGGCAAAGATGAGAAGTGGATTTTCCTTTTATTTAAGTGAATGGTACATTTCCCACTTATCTGCCACATACAGTGGTGATCCAGTGCTGCTAGAGCAGATGGAGGAAGGGTCTCCTTGTGTCCTGAAGTTCCACTGCAACCCCAGCTTGCCTGCCACCATCAGCCGCCTGCTCTTTATAAGTGAGGCGCGAACCATGGAGGTGTACAGCCAGACCGGAGAGTACTGCGGGACCGTACGGGGATCGAGGGACGACAGCGTCCAGCTAGAAAGGTACACAAGCTGCACAGGTCAGAAGAGGCAATGAGCAAAGGATCTTCGGTCTTCTGATAAAGACTGTGATGATTGTCTGATGTTAAGAAGTGATGCTTCTTCTTTTGTTTGTGGATCACAGCGCTGACAGAGGGCCTTTCTATAAGAAGCAGCTGATCATTGAGCAGCCATCGTCTGCCTGTGAGGTGAAGGTAAAACAGAACATTTTAATTTATGCTGTTTGTTACGCAGTCGTGTTTGTATGAGAGTCTAACAAGCTGCTTCTCTCACCCAGTTACTCTCCCTGGCAGGTAGGAGCAGTGTTATGGTGGCTAAAGTCATCGTGAGTCTTCAGTCGCTGCAGTCCTGCGCAGCCCAAAACCCGGGCATAGACATGCAGCGAGTGCAGTGTCTGATGGAGGAGATGGGAACAAGCCTGTCGCCAGGAGCTCAGAACCTCATGGAAATGGTGCAGTTCCAGCAGAAGGTGGGTGTAAATTAGCTCGGAGGTCCTCTCTATTAATGCTCTGATATTTAAAATGTGGGAGTTTTCTGCCGACCAGTAATATTTCTGGTAAAGTGGAGATGTTTTCTGAGAGTTTGTCTTATGGATTTGAGTTTCCGTCCACCTCGTCAGACCTCTGTCTCAGACGTTACTGTTACTGGAACTGTAACGGCTTCTCTGGGTGTCCAAAGCATAAGAACTAACCCCACATAAAGAATGAAACGGGGACCTGGACTGAAGCATGTGTTGGTGTCTCTCCAGAATCAGACCGGCTCTCTGGCTGGTTTCCTGCCTCTCCTGATGGGCAGTGGAGCTTTTTCTGGCTTGGGGAGAGAAGTCAGCATGTCCCCAGCAGCCGGCAGTATTCTGCCCCGACCTGCAGAATTTAAGGTACACGACCCATTTGTGCTGTTCTTTGCTCTTAGATTAGAGCATTTTAAAACTCTGCCCACACCAGAGCACATTCATTTTCACTAATGCACTTTCATGTATGCAGTTATTATAGCTTGTTCTTTAGAGATCTGTCGCTCACTGCTTTGATAATGTCTCTGACTGAAGTAAGTGGTGTTAAGTTTGGCGCAGAAGAAAAGAGTGAAGTGATTTTGTGAGCGTGAACAGAGCCTGAAGCAAAAAGCCTGAATTAACAAAGAAAGTTTAGGAAAAACTAAACCGGCTGGAGTCTGAGGTTTGGTCTGGAGTGTCTGCCAGAACTTAAATCCATTAATGCCGCCTGTTTGGTGAACTCAAAGAAAATGCATGGACCGCTTCATTAAATCTTGATTAAAGGCTTTATGATTCCTCGGTTCTTCCTTCACAAGCGATCGCTCATTTTATGATCCGTATATTCAGCCTCACATAAAGCATGATCATTTTTTTCTGTTATGTTGTGTACTATTTCCTAATGGTGAAATGTTTGAGTGATTCTGATTGGCCGACATGAAAAACAAAACATGCGAAACGACCCAGACTTTAAGCACAGTTCAAGACTGTGAGGACGTGACGGCATAAATGATAAATTCAGAGACTGTAGCCACAGAAAGAGGAAAGCTGACTGAAGTTTGGAGGTTTTTGTCCTGTATTAGAATCCAACTCTATAGCTGTGGCATCTAAAGGTTACAAGAAGATGTATTCTCTGAAAACCAGAAGTGTTTTTTTTTTTCACTGTGATTTAAAGGTAACATTAAAAGAGAAACCACTGTGATCAGAGGCTCTTTAGCTAAGCTCAGCTAGTCCGACTAGTTTTGTGCTACGGTATTATTTCAGATTTGTCTTGTTTACATGTATGATAGATTTATATCTTTTGTGCTAAGAGAGACATCTGAAAGTCAGATTCTGGCTTTAGCTTGTTTTTTGTCCACATGTGCAGTGAGTTAGGCTTGAAGCAGTAAAAGAATCAGGTAATCTTTCACCAGCTGCTCAGATTCACAGCTAAAGTTACATAAAGTCAGTTATCCTTTTAGAGACTGTGCACATAAATCCACCTTTATCTCCGTATGTTTCTGTCAGCTTGACACAAATATAAAGTGGGTTCAGAAGACGTTTGAACGCTCTGTAAATCAGATGGTTTTCTATGTCACTAGCCTCCAGACAGCTTCATGAGGCCTGCAGATGAAGATTCACATACCCAGAACGGAGTGATGTCAGAGGGCTCCACCCCCTCCTCCACAGACCTGCCAATGTCCATTGTCAGCACTGATAACACTAGTAAGGATCATCATTTCTGTTTTGGTCACATACATGCACACGGTAGTCAAGAAGTAGTGGATTCAGACACATTTACTTCTAGAAAAAGTTATTGGTGGCAGATTTTCTTTGTCAAACTTTCTGACTTGAAGAAAAAGGAGAAAACATCCAAACATCTAGATAAAACCTTTTTCCCCTCTCCAGTGAGTCCCAGTGAGAATGGTGGCCTGATGAGCCACACTCAGCTGACAGAGATGCTGTCACACTTCCTCAAGGGACAGGGGGTCAACCAGGGGTTCGGCTCCAGCCCCGAGCTTCTGCCCATGCTCCAGAGCGTCTGCGGTCAGGTGACCCAGCTGAGACTGGATGATGCTGCAGCAGAGAAGGAGAAGATGATGAGAAATGGCACGTGGTGAGTCGAGTGTAGCGAGCTTGGTCTTGGTGGTTGACATGCCTGTTACAGCGCTATTCCTACAGCAGCTCCATGTTGGAATCAGATGAACTGGCTCCACCTTGTGTCAGAAAAGTGTTATTACAGGAATCCTGCAGCTGCTTTTTGCATAATACTAAACACTTTGCTTCATAATGACACAAAGATTTCAGCTTTTAACTGGAGCTGTGGCTTAAAATTTGACTAGTTCAATGCTTGTTCCTTGGTAGATGTTCAGTTTTTAGTTTTTATAGTCAGATTTCTTTTTCTTTCCCCACATTAAAACAGCTGTTTCAATACACCACTTCAGCTCTACATTCATTTATACAGCACTTTATCTTATGCACTTCTGTCTGCCTCACATCCACAGCTCATTCAGAATAAACAGCTAACCTAACATACGTGTTTTTGAACAGCTTTATCACCTGTGGCCTTTCATATGCACGGATCTGTCAGTTATTCCCGTCTCTGCCGCTGTGTTTGAGACATACTCGCATTTTCTTCTGATTTGATTAATTGTTGGCTTCCCAGAAGCTCGTCCTGCATCTGGCGTCATTAAACATACTCACTCTTGTGTTTGCTCACCACATGCCTGCTACATTTTCCTCAGACTGTGGAGCCACTTGGTGAAACTTTCTTCTTGTTAATGATATAAATGATATAAAACTGTGAGGTATGGCTGTTGTTACCGGAACAGTAAGCATTTGTGTTTGCTGTGTTTCGGTTACCGCAGCCGTGTCATCGTTGCAGAGTCACACTGTTGAGTGTCTGAGCGTGTGGATTAAACAGAGACTTGTTTATCCAACAGAACAATGCTTTTGATTGTCTGAGGTCACATTTTTAGCTGATCGTGTTAGTGAAGAATGAGCGGACGCCCAAACATTTCCTACATGCTGGAATATTCACGGATATCATGACATCTGCTGGGAGGATCTCTCCTGTAGTGATTTCCAAAAATCATTCTGGTAATATTTCTGGCTGTTAAACAGCTGACAGGCACAGGTAGGTAGAAGGTTCTGGTGATGGTTAGAGGCTGGCTGATACTCAAACAATAGAGGTCATTTATCAGGACTGCTGTTTGTGTGACTCATTAAAATATCTGAAAAGCTGCATCAGAACAAACAGAATCATTTATTTATTTATTTATTTGTGGCTGGAGTAAATTTCCAGCAGACACGAGTGTCGCTCTTCAAATAAAAATGTCTTTGTGAGTTAAACTGCGCATTAATAAATCCGGCTCTTTGTCAGAGCTGTGCAGCACATGTGGGCTGACAGAGAGCGTAAGCCGAGCGCGACTCCACATCGAGGACAGAGTAGCGACACGACGGTACGTCTTTCCCACGGCTCATCAGGCCAAAATATTTAAAGAGGTTAGACTTCAGACGTGATGCCAGCAAACTGAGGAAAAGTAATAAATGGTGTAGATTACTTAGAGGCTTTGCTTGCTTTGAACAGTAGATGTTAATTGTCCTGGTTTTTATAATCATCCTTGGCTGTTGTTAGTTTTTCTGTTCCTTTGTGTTTTTGTAGTTTTTCCTCTGTTCTCGTGTGTTTTTGTTTATCTGTATTTATTTGAGATTATTCCTGGTCTCCATTTCTGTTTGCTTCCTGTTTTATTTTGAAGTTTAGCTCCTCATGCTTTCTTTCTGTGTGTTTACTTCCTTCCTTTATTCTTTTTCCCCTGATGCTGTTTGAGTCTGGGGTTCACTTGCACTTTATTACCTTTTTTTATTGGCTTTTTATCACAGCGTGACAGTTAATAACATTTGTAATGCAATTCACAGCTTGTTTGTAGATTATTTGACTTCAGGTCTGCTGTAATCTGAGATGGGTACATTTATTTGCCCTAAACTAAGACTAACTAAGACTCGTCTTAGTCTGAGTTTCACAGAGACATGAAGGTGGATTGTCTCCATTTCCAGTTTGTGTTAAAGATTCACTCCTGCGTGTTGAGTAGTTTTTGAGCTTTTGCAGACAAGTTGGTGTTTTCCATGCAAATGTCTGGTGACTGCAGCAATCTGCTAGCGACCAAAGAAATGTAAGGAGGTTTTCTGTATATCTCTTTGCAACCGATGTCACTCTAGAGACGGCCTGAAACTTCCAGTAACTATTTGCTAATCACTCACAGAATATACACTTTTCTCTAGCGATAAGTACTTGCTAGGTGGTCTCTAAGCCTGCGTGAATGGGCTTTAGCTTCACAGCGATTGCCAGCAACCTTCAGCAGCCACTTGCCAGCTGGTCATGGAATACTCATTTTTCCCCAACACCTGGTTGCTAGGTAGTCAGCAACCAGTCTCTAGGCCTTTATGACTGGGGCCTTCATTACTGATATGGAAGGGCAGTACATCAAGTCTGTCATTCAGTGTACTTCTACCTTCTGATATTTCATAAAGCAGGAGAGTGCCCTGTGAGGATGTCGTACAGTAAACATCGCTGTGCAGACAGGAAGGGGTCCAATTTCGCTGCAAGTGTTTGCTTGTATGTGACAAATAAAGGTTCCATTCCATTCCAAGAAAGGATCAGTGACAGTGCTCACTGACTG
>VVHJ01027558.1:0-10729 GCA_015107715.1 Tylochromis polylepis
CAGAGAAGCCCAGACCTCCCTCTCCCCAGCCACCTCCTCCAGCTTGTCTGGGGGAACACCAAGGCGTTCCCAGGACAGCCGAGAGATATAATCTCTCCAGCGTGTCCTGGGTCTGCCCCGGGGCCTCCTCCCGGTGGCCACCTTCTTTATTATGTTCATAATAAACTGGGCGTAACAGTCAAATCCTTGAAAGGTTTGCCCCTAAATAAGGATTCAAAAGGTGGTGCAGGGTTGGAAATAGAACAACTTTCCATGTGCTCTGAATGAAGCTGCGTTTAGAGCACATGGTCACCCGGTCTTTCTCCAAGCCCACCCCCCTGTGCTGTCATACAGGCAGACAGTCTTTGAAGAGCATTTGAACTCACTTCAAAAGAGAAGAAAGAGATTCTTTGAGTGCCTGTGTTTAGCTGCCCACCGCACTTGCCTTACACACACAAATGCATGCACGCACACACACATTTCTATCGTATCCTGTGCCATCTCATTCAGACATACTCAAACACAGGGGTGGATGTGTGCCCCCACTCCAGCATGTATCATCCAGGAGATGCAGCTCTATCCCGTTCCCTGTTCTACCAAAAGAGTAGATTGAACAATCAGTGTGAGCATGGATTTAGGCAAAGCCTTCGGGGAAACAGAGGGGGAGGCTTTCTATCAACTCACTTGTTACTGCGAGTGATTCTAGGCCAGGGATTATGGCTGCGATTACACAGACGCGCTGGGGTCCAAAACATTATGATCAAAGCATGGAAACACACACCAGAGTGCAGCAACTAAATAGCAATGAACGGACAGAGAAATTTCAGAACACAACTGTAACCATGCTCGAAACCATGTTTTACAAAGAAGCACTCCCCCCAAAAAGTCTTTAACAAACGCAGCCACACAAGTTTTAAGAGAAAACCGAGCAGTATACAGTTAGCACAGCTTTTTATCAGAGGAAAACTTATGCATCCATTCATCCATCCAATTTCCATCCTATTTCTTCCACTTATATTCCAGAGTAAGCGAAACAGGTTATTCCAGAAGTTCTTCTCCCCAGCAACACTTTCCAGGTCCTTTTGGGGCATCCTGAAGTGTTAACAGGCCAGATGAGGTATTATAATCTCTCCAAAGGGTCCTGGGTCTCTTCCCAGTTTGGTGCGCCTAAAAAACCTCCAGAAAGAAGCACCCAAATGTCTAACCCACCTCATTGGGCTCCTGTTGACAGTGAGGAGCAGCAATTCTACTCCTCATCCAATCCCTGAGGCCGAGCCCAGTCACCCTACGGAGGAATCTTGTTGGGACCTCTTGTATTTATGAGCTTATTCTTTTGGTCATTCCCCAAATCTCATAACCACAGGTTAGGCCTTGAACTTTCTTTGGATCATTTATCCATGCACTGATTTTCCTTAATGCTTAAAAAATTCAGGTTTGCAGGAAGGCTGGAGCCTATTCCAGCTGTCACTGGGTAAGAAGCAGGCATACAGTGGCCAGGTCACATCACAGAAACTCAGGCAATCACCCACATCTACAGTCAAGTTAGAAGCACTAATTAGCCTAATAGTGCATTCCAGATGTAGTTGGAGCGCCCGTTCGAGATTTGGGTGTAGTTTGATACCACCACCATCTCCACACCAGAAACCAGTGTAAATGACATAGATGAATAACACTGACTAATTTACTTTATATTTTTGGATGTATTTATTTGTCACATTTAATTTCAAAAGTTAGGAAAGTAAAGTTTAAGCTGAACCTCATACTGTCTTACACAAAAACTCATTAACACGTGTACTGGATGAGTACAGATACCCACATTGCATTGTATTGCAAATGCAAAATGTTGAATTGCCTTAAAAGGTTAAGGCAGTAATTTGTGATTAAAGTATTTGCATGTTTAGTTCAAATGCTGAGGTTGGGCTAAAGACCTGTCCACTATTCCCACTTTCTCTATAAATTAATATTATGCTATCTGTATAAAATCTTTTCCACTATCACTCCACATGCACACACAAATGTCAGCACTAAAAATGAAATGAATCACCCGCTCACGTGCACGTGTGTCTGCACAAGCTGTGCCTTACCATTGTTGGGCTGTAAATAGGAGCTGACTGTGACAGGAAGTTGGGATTACA
Source organism: Tylochromis polylepis (assembly GCA_015107715.1). Classification (NCBI taxonomy): domain Eukaryota; kingdom Metazoa; phylum Chordata; class Actinopteri; order Cichliformes; family Cichlidae; genus Tylochromis; species Tylochromis polylepis. The sequence continues at coordinate 2,115 of VVHJ01027558.1, forward strand.
ATGCTCCCCATGCGTCCCATGTTTATTTTCTGCCTCTTTCGTCAGCGTTGGCTGTTACACACAAACACACACACATCCCAGCTAGCTCTTCCTCTACACATACGCGCACACACACACGCACACACATGCACACCAGCTGCTCACACTCAGGTGTGTACAAATTACAGAGATAAAAAGTCCTTTGTGTGGGAGCCACATTTGACAAGTGTTTACTGACTCAAAAAAAAGGAAATTAAATGTGTTTGCGTTGGCTGGGTGGGGGTGTGATGAGCATATACATGGCATATACATGGTGTGTGTTGGTGTGTGAAGAGGAAGATCGTGACAGGGTCCGATCAGGCCGGTCACATGCTCGGTGGGTACAATATATGTAGTCGAGCACACTCTGGTGTGTGTGTGCTTTCCACCCTCATAGAAAACAGAGGCCTCATTCAGTGGGGACAAAGGCATACACACAGTGCTCATGTATGCTAAACACATACATGCTGCAGATCGAGACAATGGAAAGACAATGCACATATGTTGAACACTAAGTGATACAGTGGTACTGTCCCTGGATGCTCCCTCTGCACTTTCTCTCTGGCCCTGGGTGTTTCCACACAAAGCAGTGCTACAGTTAAAGACCTTCTGACCTACAAACAGGCCCAGCCAGCAGAGTGAGTAACAGGATGTGCATAGGCAGCAATATTTCCTGCAGCCCGCTGTTTACATGTGGTCATCAGGTTACACTTCTTGAACGCCAATCATAACCAGTTTTACTGCTGATTTTCTTTTTTTTTTTTAAAATTTTTAATGGCTACTGTATTTCAAGAAAAGACATGCAAACATGGTGCCAGCTTGGCCTAGTTTTGCTGGATTACTGAAAAATAAGAATCATAAACAGTTGGTTTATTATACTTCCAAAAAGAAGAATTTTGCTTTTTATATTAAGTGGATTTCCTTGAACTTTAATCAGCTGAATACACTAAATAAATGTGGACATGGACTTTTATGAAGGGGCAAAAGGAAAGACAAATTTAGACCATTATTGCAAAGTTGCATGTGGGACAGGAATCACTTTAGAGCAGTTGTCTGGTTTCAATAATTGATGGAAGTTAAAATTGTCATTGTAAATAAAATATGATTAATTGCCCCCAAATTAATCAAAAACAGCGTATTGGGTCAGACTCACTGCCTCAGCTTCCTCATCCTCCTAGTTAGAAGGGTTTTATCTCACTCCTCTGTGCGTTTGTCTGATTACAGGAGTGGTTTCAGGGGGTCAGACTGCTGCAACTCCATCACACTGCTAGCTTTCAGTTTCAGCGACTGTCTTGTTCCAGCATTTGTTTTTGCTACTTGAACAATTTTCTAACCTTGTCGGCTCTCCTCTGCTCCTGTTTTTGGCCTGCCTGGCCCCTGCCTCTGAACCACTCCTGCTTCTGCCAGAGTTCTCCATAGTTGCCACCTCACTTAACTACTCCACTCTGGATTAATTATCCTCCCCGCTTCCTAGGACTTCCACCTCAACTCAGTTCTGATTGCTTCAACCACAGATCAGTAATCTCTATCCACCAACTGCTGGTTCACTTCCTCTCAGTTAGTGCTTACTTCCACACATTTATAAATAAATCCTCATAAAAATGTGAAGTCGTGTTTTCTAGTTCAGTCCCCATGTTAAGTGCATGTTCTCATGTAATTTTAGCCTACAATAAAACAGTTGTTGTTCTATTTATGCACTCTCCTGCAGTGGCAGCCTTCCAGCTGTGGTGTCCCATCACAATTAAATAAATGCTGGCAACGAAGTGAGCGCTTAAAACATGTGTTCCAGCATCCATGCTTGGCTGAGAGTCTGCACAATGGTGCATTTGTGCATCTGAATGCACACATGCGTCGTGTTGGTAATCTTTACCAGCTGTGCATGGCAATCCCTCTGACCTCTGACCACTAACGCTGGCTGCTGACTGGCAGGCAGGGAACCTGGAGGTCTCAAGGAGCTGGGACCTCTTAGCGTGATTGCACTCATTAAGCCAAAACTCTGCAATGACTGATTGGAAAAAGGCTTCATTTACCCTAAGTTTATTTAATGACAGCAAAGAGTGGTGCAAGGATCAGAAGGAAGGTTTAAGTCTTGGTCTTTTCATCAGTGGAAATCTTTATTTCTTCATCCTATTGACTTATTTCTCATGATTAAATTGGAGCTGAGGATTATAGATTGCGCCCGTTCTTTCATTCATTACCTCCACCTGAAATGTCAGGCAGCACTGATCTTAAAGTTTGGAGCTGAAGCTATAAAAAGACAGCGACAGCCTGAATTTGTTTTTCTCTTTTGGCTTGATTCGGTGTAACAGAACAGAACAAACTGATTCATTATCAAATTAAAAAACAGGACAGTCTAACCTCTTAACGTCCACATGCACATTTCCACGCACATAAACACACACTCACGCAGTGTGAGTGTAATCCTCTCAACAGGAGTGGGAATTTCACAGCGGCCGTGGGAGCGGGAGGCCAGGATGACGCATGGGCCGAGGCTGCGTCCCATCGACGGAAAGCCAACACACATACGCTCAAGTCCGCACACAATACAGCGGTCCTAATTTAGGGAATTTCCACCATGTGCACGGCAGACAGGAAAGAACAAGATCACTGAGGTAAAAATAATAATTACACAGTCTAAAGTGATAAAACGAACACTTCAAAACAAGCTCGCCTTTTAATTGTGTGTGCATGTGTGTGTAGGCTAACTGCCACATGTCGACTGTGGTCTCCATTATTAGCAGACTCCAGGTTTTCTCCACATGAAGGACGCGAGGTGGCCTGTTTTCCAACAGTTTACTCCATATGGGGACTGTTACCATGCACACGTGCCTGTTTTATAACTTCATCAGTCTTCAGTGCCACTAATCCTGTTGCCACATTACTATTAATGTGTCTTGAGAGGCTTCATTTCGAGCTGTGAAGGAGCGACGACGGCTCCGGTGTCAAATCAGGTGACAACGCAAAGGTGCGTGTCTGTTTGTGTGCGTGTTGTTTTGTTGACTGTCCTTGCTCTAAAGCCCGAGGAACCTCGGCTCAATTTAGAGGGAGACGACCTGGCTGCAGGAAGCTGGACGAGGACACGGGAGTGAACTCCTGTGTGGGGACCTTGCTAATAATCAGGCTCTAAGGCTGGTCCATCAGAGGGCACTAAGACCCACTATATATAAGCACTTAGTGCAGCTTGAGCTCCAAATCTGTTACAGCACCAGAGGATGGACGTGCTATAAATACAGAGCCTGACCACAAATATCCCCATCCACGTTCTTTTTCTCTCTAATTCAGGATTTCTAAATCCAGATTGCAAGTCTGAATGTTTGCATGCGCACATAAGAAGTCCATGTTAATTCCCTCTGTCCCCAGAGGATACCATCTGTAGAAGTTATCTTAATCTCAGCAGTGTAAATGAGCGTACATAAGCCTTCCCAGCCCCAAATTAAGCAATTCAAAGCATTTCCCTCCTTTAATGGCCTATGTGGCTTTCTTTAAAGTGCTTAGCCTAATCTTGGCTCTGTTTGCCAGTACACAACAAGACACAGTGAATGAGATACAGTGCTTACAGCAAGCAGCTGAGAAGAGCCCCTGTGGGGTATGTGATCCCTGTAATATTCAGCTCTGAATATGCTGAAAAGTTGTTGTTAACATGTAACTTCTATTGGTTTTTCATCTTACCGTCAATACTGTGAACTAAAGTCTATTTATAAAAGCCAAATAACAAACACAATGAAAAGCAGCTGCTCTGTGGCTCAGATTTGATTTGTTTTATAGGATTTTTTTTGGTCTTAATGCCATTTCCTTTACCAACATGCCCAACTTGATTAACCTAAGACGTAGGAAACACAATTTAAAGATCAGGAATGACTGAGTTTATTCAGACTAAACTCAACCACTCACTGGACGGGCAATTTAAAAGGCACCCCAAATCTTCACAATAGCCACACTGGAAGTAATCCACAGGTACAAATCCGATGATAAAGTCAGTACTTGACATTAAAGGATCACTGGTGTTAACTGATATTAATAATCAACAACCACAGGGAACTCCTTCATAGTTAAATCTGCTCAGGTCAGTGGTATTTAAAGCCAATGAGGTCACCTAATGGACGTTCAAAAGAAGAAAGTCTGCACATGCCAAATTTCCCCTGAGGATTCTAATGTGTCTGCTGTGAGGCCATTATAGCACACTAAAAATAAACCAAAGGAATTTTAGTTTGCTAAAATAAAAATATAAACTAGACTTTAAGAAAAATGCTGTTCAAGCTGTGGCCGGCATTTCTCCTTCTCTGCTTGGAGTAACCTGAACAAGTTCATGCCTTTCTTTTTTAGTTTTTTCTTTTCTTTTAGTGTACTAAAATTATCAAAAACAAAACATTAAATTGAGAAAATGAATGAAATGAAAAGTTAACCCTACAATCAGGCTGGCTGTCTCCTGAATGAATGATAGGCGGGAGCAAAGTTGCTAAACCTAGTGCTGCTGAGGAGTTACTGGAACGCTCTCCACTGCATACTGTGTTTGTCAAAGCTGGAACAGCTGTTTGGCACGGGCCTAGGTGTAGCCCTCAGTGCTTTAAGCCTCAGACACACCACTGCAGATGCAAGAAGGAAAAGATTCTGCCTTTCTAAAATTAATTAATGTAAGTAGATGAATATTAAAGATAATCTGTACAGTTCTTGTTTTTACAGTCCTTTTGTTTTAGCAGCTTTACTTTTATGTGTGAAAATAACTGTTTACAGTAACAGTATATTTCTCAGTCATCATACCTCAGAGCCCTGCTCAGTTTATCGTAGTTCATTTGGGGTTTGCACTTCCTGGCCCCCCAGAGCCGAGCCACTTCATCTGGATCCTTGATGACAAACTCGCCATAGTCCCCCTGCCAGGCGATGACATCATGATACTCCTCTTTCCTGAGCAGCTCCAGGATGAAGTGCCACAGCTGGATCTGTCTGGAACCGGGGCTTGACTCGGGCTTGTAAGCCCATTCTGGGAAGGCGAACCCTGTAATAGAGAGATAAAGAGAGTGGGGGTATTAGTGTTGGGTGGGGTGGGGGTGGGAGGGTCATTTGAGCCTTGCCAAGAACAGTGAATGGTGATGTAGAGAGCGCGGATCGTATTCATAAATTCTAGCAAAAAGACATCTTTTTGGATGAACTGAAGTGCACCCGGATGACTCGCCTTTTGTCTGTATAGGGAAATACACACTATAGAAAACTAGTTTAAAGGAAGGCAAAAGAAAAGACTAAGATATGATTACTTGAGTCAGGAGCAGTTTCAGGTGACTGCTCTAACAGGGAAAAGAAGATTACAGGTGTCTGGACAAGTATAGATCACATACAACATTGCAGCTTAGTACAGAGTGCAGTGCTCTCATTCATACTGTCTTCACTATTCTCCAAGTCCTCCCTGCATTTCTAGCAAGAAAAAAAAAAGAAAAGAAAAACTGCAGGGCTTTTTTCTAAAAACACTTTCTCTTTAATTGGACAGTTTGATGCAGTGAGAAGTAAAAGGCCTGTGAAAAATATATGAGAGGACAGAGATATCAAAAACACCAGCAAGAGAAGAAAAGAGTAAAACGGACGAGGTGGAGCACAAACACACGCTGCCATTTTTACATTTGTGACTTACTCTAATAATCAACACCTCACACCAACACAGTGGAAATTTCTGAAATCTCAAAGATGTTTTCGAAACCACACCGGAAGAAATTTTAATGAAGGTCTAACATATCTCTATAAGATTCGTTTACACCAGGTACATTTCATTCACGTTAATAGTTTAGATGACTGTCCAGACAACACAAAGCACACCTAATTTTTGATAACAGTAGAGGTACTAATACAGGTCATGGATCTGTATCTCCAGAGCTTCACAAGGCCCCATTTTTAGTAACTCCCTGTGATTATGACAAAAACTGTAAAGTTATGGAGCAGATAAAAAGTCATAATTAAGTAACATTTTAATTTGTCATTGCTGTAAGTGATTCTTTACATTCTTAAATTTAACAAAAAGTGTAGCTTTTATGGAAATCTGATTTAAATTTTTTTTTAAAAAGTTTGCATAAGTGAGTCACAGCTTCATTTGCACCAGATGAAGATAAACTGCTAGTTTGTGGCTAGTTAACAAATCCAATTGTTGAGGAAAATAGAGAATTTATCAGTATGCTGTCAGCTTAGCTAGCTTTTATTGCTGCTGGCTTACAGGTTTGCTTGATCTGCATCTACAGCTTAGTCAAAATAAAGCTTTTTCTGTTATCAAAGTAGGCTAAGTTTGGCCTAATTAATAGCTTAACATGGCCTAAATGTGCGAACGGAAGTTTTCACTTTAAATCTTAATCTTGATAGTCTAATTTATGTTTGTTAGAGAATGTTCATCAGTGTGCCACAGTCATTATAAGGCTCACATATGTTTTGCAGCCGACCCCTGAACTAATGCATGTTCGATGAAACAAAAAGCAAGGATGTGAGAAGAGAAGCAACCTAAACTTTTTCAGCACTCTGATCCATATTTTCTTGCTACATGACTGGCTCTTATTAGTAATCGGTGCATGCATGCCTCAACCTGCTCAACCCCAGCATGCCCCCTGTAACTTTAATTGTCTTAATCTGTACCGTCTGAAGCTTTGGCATAAAACACATTCCTCTTCTGTGATTAGGTCACAATTTCACCAGAGTTGCTCTTTACAGGAAACACACACGCACACTGAAACTACAACACTGAAAGCTGCAACGTTAGTGGGCTTCATGGAACAGTTAGGCACACGAAAAACCTTTCCACCTCTCCTCCACCTCTTTCCTCTCATGCTGTCACTCTTTCCTCTGACTGTAGCAAAACAACATGGCCAGTCATCTCCCCTGCCTATCCCTCCATCTCTCTCTCTCTCCACCCTCGGCACGAAGGAAATGCAGAGCAAGAGACAGGCAGAATGAGACTGTGGGCGTGGGTATATGACTGTTTGCATGAGCATGTGTGCGCCCAAATGTACGAGTTTGAAAGAGTTTGTGTGCCAGCGCGTGTGTGTGTGTTTTTGAAAATGTTTGTGCAAGTCTCCCACTAACATTCTGTCGCCTGGGTGGTCAAGAAAATGTGACACGACTGAGCAAAACAGATTATCGCAGTGTACTATTTAGCCACACGTATCCTGGACTGAACTTTTATTTTATCAACAATTATCATCGGAGCTCTGACAGATGCTCCGGTGAGGAGGTTGTCTCGCTGAAGAAATAACATCCATCCTGCTAAAGTGTCATTATGCGGGAAATGTAATGCCTTTCGATCCTGCCGATACAGTCTATGTGATTTTTTTTTTTTTTTTTGCTGCAAACGGCACAAAAGCGTCAGATTACTCTGAAAAACTAGCCGGGCAGAAGGACCTGCGTGTAACATCATGCAATACAATGAAAAGGCTGCTGTGTGTTTGTGTGTGTTTACTCAGTATTATGCTTTGAATCTGCTGCGTTGCCACATGTGACACAGTAGATTAAATTAAGAAGCGTTTCTCATAATTTGTCTGATGGAAGAATGCTGTAACTACCATAGATATTGCCCTAATAAAACTATATACCCTAGAGTTAAATCAATACCTTTCTGACACTAATGAGGGTTTATTACATGGATATTATTTTACAAGGGACACGGGGGTCAATGGTGCCAGCAGCCATAATCATCCTGCATGCACTGTGCATTTATTTAAATGCAATCTTAACAACACAAGCTCCTGTATATGGATTTTAATACCTGATTAACATGTTTGAGACGTACGTTTGGCTTCATCCTCCTCTGGTAAGCTGATAAACAGCTGAGAAATTAGCAAATTAAAAAATGTATTTCTTTTTTTTAGCCCTCTGAAAACAGACTTACTCCATGGCGTAGTGATTTGAGACTGAGAGGAGGCACAAACGCTGCCTCAAAACTAAAACCAGTTGGTTTCAAGGGGTCACCAGCTAGTGTACTCCTAGTGTTGGTCACCAAGCATCAATAAATGGGCGGGCTATGTCAGGAAGTACATCTGGTGTAAAAATCTATGCCAAATCAAAACGTGTGCATCCATCCGATGTGGTGATCCATTGCAAATAAGGGAGCAGCTGAAAGTTTCCGGCATTTGAAAGCAGAAAGCAAATTATCCCAAGCAGTGAAGACTCTGCTGAGAATCCATAAAAAGTAGTGCTGCCATCATTACGATCAGTGCTGAGAACCACGGAAGCTGCTGTTAGTGACCTCTGCCCATATCTACTATTAGTGCTGAGCCTCCCTCAGCAGTTTATGATGCTTGAATACATAGATCAGGAGTGTGATGACTGACAAAGCACTGAGAGGACAAATGCAAATCAGGAGCTGCATGATACTGAAGATGAAAATGAACTTCAGGCCAGCTGGAAAACTATCTCTGGTTAACATCTCATGCTTGATTTTCTCTTACAGCTGAATATAGTTGATAGAGCTGTCTTTATGTCTGTTGCTGGAGCTTAATTTCTTATTTCTCTGGGCTATAGCTAGTATAGCTGACACTATGGTATTAAAATGCTTAGCTGGCTGTTGGCCTGTTGTATTTGATATTCGTTTTGTATCTATAAAGTTGGGGGGGGGGGGGGGGGGGACCAAATTA
>VVHJ01027562.1:0-19800 GCA_015107715.1 Tylochromis polylepis
CGACATGTTTAGCGAATTAGTTCTCCCCCTGCACAAGTCGACACATCGCTGTCACTGAAGCTGGTTGCTTGCAGGTGCCCACCTCAAAATTCTGAGAAAAAAGTCAGAATTCTGAGAAAAAAGTCAGAATTCAGAATTCTGAGAAAAAAGTCAGAATTCTGAGAAAAAAGTCATTTTTCTCAGAAGTCAGAATTCTGACTGAAAAGAAAAAAAAATATGTGCCCACTTTTTTTTTGTTTTTTTGGTGGCCCTAATCCTCTTCCGTAAATATAGACTTAAAAATGAAAACAAAATAAAATGATTTAGGGACATCTTGGAAAACTAATATGAAAACATAGAGGAAATATCCCCAGCTTTAGCATTTGTTAGCTTGGTAAAAATGTTATTACTATTTGCCCTAATGAGATATTAATGGATGTGTTTATTGACACTCTGGATGTCTGTCTGTTTTCAAAAAGTTCAGTGTTTTTATCATAACACCTGTACTTTTCCTAAATCTTGCCTTTGACATATGTCCTCCATGCAATAATCTGAAAGCATAACTGTGATTAAATCATGTGATGCAGACAGGCAGGGGCAATTTTACATATATTGGTTTGTTAAAACTCGAGTGACCACTTGTTTGTGTTACTGTGACTGCACACTGTGGTTAAGGATGAACACAATACAGTCTGCGCGTCTTTTACTTTTAACAAATGAGATTAGTTTTTGCACAGCTGAAAATGTTTTGTCAGTATTTGTGATAACCTACATAATCGGTCAACCTTTTCTGAGGTATAGTGTTTCCTGTTTCATTCTGTGTTATAGAATGTAACACATACATAGAATGAAACAGTAGAGATGTAACATTTATCAATAAATAATTCAGAGTATTCATAACAAAAGATAATTAAAAACTGAATTTAAAGGTGAATAATTTAACACGGTGTAATCTAATTTTAAAATGCTCAAATTGTGTACACAGTGGATCTCGGCAAACTAGTCCCTGATTAAAGTCTAAGGTTTTATTGTGATACTAATATAAAGGCTCCAGCATTTAAAAAATTAGACTGTAGATGTGTTTTTTAATGTTACTTGCGTTAAAATGACTTCTGTGTTCAACAGCTGAGTTGAGGGTGTTGTAACAGCGGTGCGTGTTGCATTTATAAGGAGACGCCAAATATTGGTTTTATGTGTCTTGCATGTAAGACTTCACAAGATCAAGAATTTACAGTTGCTCATGTTTTATATCCAAAAATAGCTCATAATGGCTGTACAATGTACTTTTATAATTGGATGTAGTGGCTACAAATATTTAGGAGTTGTGCTTCCTGCACTAGTGTGTGAAATCTTCGTATACACACCAAAGTATAAATTATTACCCATGGTTTAAAAAGTAAATCTTTTCATAATAGTTAATTAATAATACGCCTAATGTCCAAGGTTACTACTTGTAATCAAAAGTATTGCTGTCTTAAATGAGTCATATTCAAATATATTTCTATATTTGGTAAACCGTTGCATGGATCCTCTGATTTGTCAAAGGTTTTTGAGTGCTTTCATAAAAGATTTAACAGAAGTAGCCCCATCTATAGATGACATATTCTTTTCAAAATGCAAACACCTGGAAATACATAGAAAATAAAATTCTGAATGGAACAAGCAGGGTTTCGGTCAATCAGGGAAACACCGACACGTTAAGTGTAGAGGAAATGGACATTTATATGTGCATTACCATAAATTGAATCTGTCCCTTGTGTCTGTTGACAGATATTTTGAATGTCTTTAAAAGTGGGCCCAACAATACCATTTCTTTGTAAAGATGAATGTGAACACTCAAAGGGAAGTGCTTCTGACACTGATTTTAAGTGGTATACTCAATGTGGAGCATTTACCAGTGTAAAAACATGTCATCCATGAGTGATATGACAGAGTATTCATAACAAAAGATGATTTCATTACATACAGGATACGGTAGCAGATGTCTAAGACAAAAAGCAATACATAAGGTTGTAAAATGAGAGATTTATTTATTTTTTTAACTGTAATATAAAACAGTGTATACCATTTTTAAGGAATAGATTCAACTGTGTATTTATTCAGCAAACAACCAGCGGCCACTCACCAAATGCCAATACCTTAACAGTTACTAAAACATAAAAAGATAAACTTGAATTTGATGTTAGCATCAGACCAACTGGTCAATGTCAGGTCATCAAGTGAACAATCACTTCTAAGTTAACCCCAAGCAGAACACAGCATTACAGGGCTACATCACAGTCTTACATATTGCATCCACCCCCACAACATCAACAATGTATGTTACTCCATCTTTATCATACCATAATCCCCATTGTGGAGAGGAGAACTTGTTTCAACGCTGCTGCTGATTTTACTTTTTTGCCCACAAAGCTTTAACTCCCAGAAGCAGGCGGGTTTCATTTCTGAGAAAAAGAATGACATCTAATTCCCCTCGATTGCCCAGTGGGGGCAAACTAAAGCTGCTTTGAAAGGGCACTGATCTAAAGAGCCTCTCTGTTTAGGCTTATTTTCTGGTTTTGATCTATCTTTTGGTCACAGTGGGTCTCTATGAAGGATTTTATACATTGTTTGAATTGACTGACCGAGCGCTGTGTCCTGTAGGTTTTACTGCATGCTGCTCTAGTGAAAGAAATGCAGCGATTTTCTCTTTGACTTCTCTGAAATAAAACTATATAAATTCATATATTTGCATAATAATGCGTCTAAAGGTAAAACAAACACCGTTATTTTAGTCTCTTTTCATACTGACAAACTTAGTTTTCTGCTCTTAAAGCAAGAGGAGTTCCCACAAGGTATCTATGCAGTCCATGTGAGTGAAGGCTATGTGTCTCATGTTGAATTTGGGTAAACTTGAGACCAAATGACATTAGCACTGCCAGCAGGTGCAGGAGAATTTGTTAAAAAAAAAAAGTCTTCAATGAGCCGCCATGTTGTTAATTAACAATAATCTCCCACTTATTTTACAATTTCAAAGCGCACTATCCGGAGGGACATTGGTGGTTTGCACCATTCTGCTGCAGTCAGTAGTTTGACTTGTTGAGTTGGATCTTAAGTTGTGGGAAGCATCAGCTAAACATCAAAGAGACTTTTTTTTAAACTCCTCAAGCTGTAGTTTGAACTGAAGGAAAAATTGCTTGAGAAAGATAATTGCAGCCACATTGGGGAGCATGTTACACAAGGCATAAAGATTAAGGCTTCATGTCCAGTGGCATTTCCTGAATGGTTCCTTCAACTTTGATTTTTTTTTGCATGCTGTGTTTAATGTCGGACAGTTTAACAAGCTTAAAATCAATTCTATGTAAAGTGCACTTTCCCCCCCAATATCTTGGGATTTTTAATTAGGTAATTATATTTCACTGCTCAGAAGTTTAGTTTAAGTCAAATTTGCAAGTGATTGGTTGCATCACAGCCTTTGAACCCTTTCACTGTCCCTTTTGTTTTATTTATTTATTTTTTTGATTAAATTTGCCTTAGGTTTTAGATGTGTCTTCATTTAATAAAGGCAATCATCTTGTTTTTTGTCCATACAGATTTCTGTACATTTCAAAAACATAAAAGTATAAAATGTGTTGTTGGAAGACATTAATTTTACATAATGGCCAGTAGATATACACACAACCCTCTGTTTGTTTTTATTTGGATGTTCTTTTTACCAGATAGTTCATCTCATTAGTTAATGTCTCGGAACTATACCTGTGCACTTGATATTTATTGGTTAACACTCTTGAGGCAGAACTGCTCTGTTGAGATGCCAACTTTAAACTGTTATCCCCTGACTGATAAAGCAGTGAAGGTGTGTCAACTGGTGCTTGATAGATGATCTTCATGTATTTTTAAATCACTCACATTTTTGCATTTGTTTTAAGGAATGTCTGTGTTAGCATGTCTGTTTTATATTGTATTCATCAACCATAGTATTCAGAGTCAGTGGTGCAGTCACAGTTTTACCTCATCAACTGCCTCATGAGATGTGCGGTCCCACAGTGCTCAATCCTTGGACTTATTGTGCTTTGATTGCATCTTTGTCCATCCATCCATCCATCCATCCACCCACACATCCGTCCATACAGGTGGCTGGAGCCTATAAGGGATATGGCTGGGATAGGCTATATAGGACAAGAGGCAGGGTACACCCTGGGCATGTAACCAGCTTGCATTCCACTTAGCCATGTAATCTGTAATTATACACAAGTCTCTCGTTATTGTTATGCCAATGACTGAGAGTTCTTTTTCTCATTTAGTCCAGAAAAACACACAAAAATTGACTGGATTACTTCTACTTTCTTACAAGTGAGTGCTGATAAATCTGAAGTCCTTGTTCATTCTTGATCATATTTCTAATGGTCCCACTACCCATCTTGCACAACTAATAACAACCCAAAGCAATCTGCTAGAAACCTGGGCATTATTTTCAATCAGTGTCTCAATTTCAACCACTATGTCAAAAATCTTGTCCAGTCTTGCTTTGTACAGATTAGAAATATTGCAAAGGTCAGTCCAAGTCGCCGATTGCCCTGCAACTCACTGTAAACATACAAAACACAGCGGCAAGACTCCCAAATGCTTGGTGCAGGTAACACATAACTCCAGTGCTCACACAGTTGCACTGGCTTCCCGTTTTTTTCGTAATCCAAATTAAGATTTTACTGCCTCCTTTTAAATCACTATTATGATGAGGGAAGGGGGTGATACTATAATTGCGATCATAGCTTTAAGATAAAAATTGAACTTTTTATGGCTCAAACTCACCAAATCTTGTATCGTATGTGTTATTTAATCATGACTGGCTGATTGTATGATTGGCAAATGCTGACACTGACAGTTAAAATGTACTTTTTCTTTATGACTTGCTGGACTCTCATAATGTAGAGGACATCACAACTGCCTGGTATAAATAATGGATTACAATAATATAAATACGTTTTTTACAGTTCTCCTCTAAAAAGTGAAACAGAGATTTTCTCCAATACTAAACCTCGCTAAAAAGATTAAAGCTTATACTGACTTCTAAATTACTTATTATTGGCATTTCATAAATACTATTTCATTTACAAAACTTACTGTAGCTGATGTAAACATAACATTCTTCTCCAGATTTACTTTGATGATACACAGATACACAATATCAGTAAACTTAGTATCCACATACCAAATAGTATATAAAAAATACTAATAAAAAGTATAATGAATGAAGATACAGTGTATTTTATTCACAAGTTACTTCTACTGCTCACTGGATGTATTTCACCACAGGACCTTGCTGTTTATTGCAGAAGACACATTTCACACTTACCACTGTGATTTATATTGAAATGTTGGCTGATTTTCAAAAGCAACAAAGGAAACAGTTTCTCTTCACAGCTTTATAAAGGTACCAGTATATGCTGTACTCTTTCCCTGCACTGTTAAATCCCTTTTTTCCACCAAAACGCTGCACTGCTTAGCTTAAGTTGTCAAATAAAAAATTCTGCGCTCACCAAAGCTATTTGCTCATATGATCCTTATTGTTACACATTATACTTGCCTGTCTACTTAATCACCAGTGTTTTTTCCACTATGCACTTGACAAATTGGCCACATTGATTTGTTTTCTGTATGTTTTGTGTCGCTTTTTGTTGAGATTTAGTGGCTTTCTGCTTCTCTGGTATACCTCTCCAAGGCAGAGGGGCCTGAGTTCCAGCAGCTCATTCATACTTCAAACTACTAGTGGAAGAATGACTCACAAGTGTTTCTGTCCTCCTGTAAACCTTTATGAGCTGCTTCATGACACTGTACTGCAAAAGTAGTTCTGATAAAGCTGTAATAAGGATTTTTGGCCAAAGTGGGCAGCTTACCCAAGCTGAAAAAAACTCTTTTTCAGGTGGTACTTTAGACGCATCAGTTTCTCAAGTACCCTCCACAATCAGCAATCATTCCCTAGGAGGGAAGATGTATGACTTCCCTTAACCCAGAGCTCCAAACTCAGTTCAATCAAGGGAGGAGACCACAGCATAACACTGAGTGTATGACAAGTCTACCTATTTTGTTTGGCTTTTTTTTCTCTATATAACAATTATTACAATCAGCCAAAAGGTCAATCTATATGAAAGCTGTAACACTAATGAGATTTGTTATAGAAACTCTTTATGTGGAGTGCTGTGGAGCTTCTGTGCCTGCAGGACATGATCAAAGATGAATCCTATAAAGGACCAATTAGAGTTTCCAGTGAAAACACTGAATAGAGATCAAAGATGAGAGGGGTGGGGAGGGGGGCATAACGTGACAGGCCTGGGATTAAATAACCCCCCAAAACTGGCTCCCATTATTAGTGTGAGCGCATCTGCTAATGGGGCTTTTCAGAAAGGGAGCCATTATGGTTGCACGATGATTGAGGTGTGTGCTGAGGTGCCGTTTGTAATCAGTGAACCAACTGGGGTGTATTTTGTCAGGTTTTTAACATCGCTGTGAAATAGACAACCTGTGGTTGGTGGCTTGAATCAGAAAAGATTTAATACAGTTCAATTCAGTTTTATACATATATATCGTCAAATCACAACAACAGTTGCCTCAACGTGCTTTATACTGTAAGATACACACCCTACAATAACACTGAGAAAACCTGAACAAGCCATCTGCTGAGACCGGTTAGGGGTGAGCGGAGGAAAACAGGACAAAAGACACACTGCGGAGAAAGACCAGAAACTGATAATAAGTAATGATTAAATACAAAGTCGTGTGTAAACACATGTGAATGAAAAAAGATGAGTGAAGAAGAAACACTCATGGGAAGCCCCCAATAGCCCAGGCCTATTGCAGCATAACTAAGGGCTTTCAAGATCACCTGTTCTATCCCTAACTATCATTCTACTTTTAAATTCCTTAGGAACCACAAGTAAGCCAGTGCACTATTGGGTTGATATGGTACTATGAGGTCTTTAAGACAAGATGAGGCCCGATGCTTCAAGATGAAGTTAATATGGCTCCAACATTGTGAACGGTCATGTTATATTTAAAGTCATTGCAGATACAGCAGAAGAGCCTTTGTTATTGATGTGAGGCCACCTCCCCTTTTGAGGAACAGGCAAACATAAGACTGATGAAGCAAATCTAGTAAAAAAAAAACAAAAAAAACCCCAACAACTATGTAATGTTGCTTACAAGCATGATGAAAGACAGAAGAACAAGAACGCAGGATGTGAGTAGTGGATTACATGCCGCTGTGTGCCCTTATGTCGCAAAATCCTATTAAGCAATATAAAAAAGGTGGAATATTCAATTTGATGCAACATTGTCTTCATTGTTCCTGTGATGCCGGGTGTGGAGGTGAGATTTCAGCAAGGTCACACAAGCTGAAAATCTATGACACAAAAAGAATTTGACTGAAAATGCAGTCTTGAACTTTATTTGAAGTTCACAACAACAAATGCCCCAAGGCACTCCATATTGTAAACTCCCCAAACATCAGGTGATATCCTCCGAGCAAAGCCTGAGTGATGGTTTTAACAGTAGGAGACCTTTGGCAGAACAAGTCTCAGGAACAAGTCTGGTTACAGGGAAGGGAAAGAGAAGAGAGAAACAGGAGCATCGAGACGACCAATAAAAAATGTGAAAAAAGCACAGAAGAGAGCAGACAAAAGTACTCATAACGCTTCACTTATTCCACATTTTGTCACTTTACAGCTTTATTCCAAAATTGATTACATCTATTTTCACCTAAAATTCTATACACAATATCCCAAAATGATGAAGTGAAAAAAGTTTGCTTGAAATTCTTGCAAATTGATTCAGCCCTACCTGCAAGTTTGATCAAAAAGGACATTTTTGAGCTTAATCCTCAAAGATGGCGTCTGTCTCCTGAACCTGAACAGTAAGCTGGTGCCACAGGACAGGGGTCTGATGGCTGAAGGCCACACTGTAATTTTCTGAATCACAAAATCCAGGAACAACATGACTTTTTTTCTTTCTTACTCTTTTTTTTGAGTCATGCTTAAGGAAATAGGGGGTTGCTCAAGACCTTTTAATTTAATTTAATTTAAAAAAAAAGGATAATCTGCATAGCAGGATAAATTTATGGAGTGTTTTCTAAAACTTCTACCTAGCTAATGTCCCATTAACCCAGTGGTGTTATTTGTAGAGAAATGCAGAGGTGACAAAAGTAGACTTTCTTTACTTAAGTAGAAGTACAGACACCTGGGTTGAAAAAAAAAATACTCCAACAAAGCAACTTTTTTACTCAAATAAAAGTGAAAAAGTACAAGCTCTGAAATATAAAAAGTTCCTGGAAGGACAAAACTACCATTTTTTAATATATTAATTTTAGTACATGAAAATAAAAATATTATTTGAATCAAAATTCTAATTCTAATGAAGGTACTCAGTTTGAATCTGTTATGTAGTGATAGATAATTTTGAAAAATGTTCTGTTGCCTACATTGTAGAAGGTGACTTTGCCTCCACACCTAAACAGTAAAATTGGTACAGTCAGGGGTTACAGTAGGATTCAGCAGGTTGGAAAACCGATCAGCTGTAGTGGATCAGCATAGGGAAAAGAATCACAGCTCATGTCAGCAGATGTTTCATAGCTATCTTGGCTGATTTCCATTTCTTACACTGACAGTATACTGTTTATACTGTCTTTATATTAAACAGTATAAAGTTGGTATGAAGTTGAAATTCAGTGAATTAATCAACTTCATGATTTTAAATGCATCTTCGTCTGTTACAGTTGATTTAAACCAACACTGACCATGAGCAGCACAGCCACTGTGCCCCAGTCCAGCGCGGTGCTTTATAAGAAATTTACCACAGTACGACAAGCTAACCTCTTTATCCCTCTTTATAAACTACACAGTATTTTCATGACATTTGAATAACACAAAGTTAGATTAGCTTAGTTTGTTTTGCAGGAATATCCAATACGTCATTAAAATGATGACATTAAGCTTTAAATCTGCAGTTTATCAAGCATCACTGAGCAGTCCTTACCTTTAAATCTAACCTCTCATCTTCCTCTCCTGTCCTGTCTTTTCTTACATCGTTTTCCATCTCTGAGATTTTTTCCTTTTTGTGCTTGTTGGGATTTGCAGGATTAGAATTAATACCAGACAGTTAAAAGAAAAAAATAACAAAAACAGCAGGGAGGACACGTGGCTAGAGAAAAGAGGATTGGACAAAGGACAAGAGGAGACAACACTATTTACACACACTGACGGCTAATCAAGGAAAGTGAAATACTTTCTACTGGAACAGAGACGAAACCTGAACTCAAAAAAACTTTATTACAGAATCACAGCGCCAAGCATAACAATAAAATCCACAGACTCTAATCACACCACTGAGATTTTCACATTCAATCGCCCTGAGTCACATTTATTGCAATACAAGTATTTCTTGCTGTTGTCCAAGTGGTTGGCCAATTTTGATATGGATCAATCTAATTTGTTTTGGAAACACCATATGGATTTTTCTAAAAAATGAACATGCTGGTAGAACAGATGGTAATCACCACTGTAACTGCTGCTCTGCGATACAACTCAGTCGCACTTTCAAATTGACATCTGGCTCCATCATTAAGTTCTATACACAAGTGACAGAGAAGGAAAAAAACAAGTCAGCGGTCACTTTTAAGGTCTATGTTGACCACATCAAAGACAAAGTGTCCTCTTAATTAAACACTTTACCCTCAACAAGCCTCTCTCCTCTCATCTCCTTAAGGTGCATTTAAGGAATTAGAATATCCTTCTTGATGGCAGAGGGGGAACAGTTTCTTGGTCACACTATGTGAGGCAGTGCAAGTTAGCATAATGAACCAGTGCCCAGTATATTTCTTTGCCTCACATTTATCCACTGTTCCTGTTTTCCCTACTTGTGCTCTGTTAAGAAGGTATAGCCGGTCATCTACCAATTGGACGGTTAGTGATTCGATCCCCGGCTCCTTTAGTCTACATGCCAAAGTACCCTTGTGCAAGATACTGGCCCTCCAAATAGTCCAAAATGCATTCATCATTCAGGGTGAGTGTGTGAAGGTTAAAAAGGAATCAGCACAGAAAAAAAGCACACGTGTGAACGAAGTGTGTAGTAAGACAGCACTCAAACAGAGTCAATAACCACTACAAGTACCAGGCAATTTTAAATTTTCACTCCTAGTATTTTGGACTAATAATTTTCACATGATTCATTTATTTATTTTTTGGTTCCAGCTTTTGTTAGTAAAGCTCAATTTTCACTGTGCTTGGATTAAATTAAAACAGTATTGATGATTGGTGTGCATAGTATTTGTACTCATAGAACAGGACAGCCACTAAATGGCCTAAAGAGCCATTAATGGTCAAAAGTTGAACATGGGCACATTCCAGCACCTTCCACTATAATGAAATCATTATCTCTGTATCCAGTCTATTTTTACTGCCCAATAACAAATTAATAAAGGCGAGAAATTTTCCATTACCATTAAAACTTTTCAAATTACTGCTTTCATTTTCAGACTGACAGGGTCCTCCTCTAGATGATATCAAAATGACCCGCTCAGATACAATTAGTCATAATTAGATTATCTGCAGAAAAGATTATGCTCATTTGCTAGAGAGCCAGAGCGTGATGAGATCACTTTCAAATGAACTTTTGTGTAATTGGGTCTATATTACCATAAATGCACGAGCCTCAATATGTTACTGTTTATTTGTTAAATGTGACACAAAATAGAGGCAATGGTGGATGCTGTGAAACTGAGTGTGACTGTAAGAGAGAGACAGCTATGAATAATGGTTGTTCGGTGTGTCGGCAGAGGTGAAGTGCCCGTGACGAGTCCCCACTCTGAGCACAGCAACTGGGATGAAGCACGCTGGCCGCGCATGACACACCGCAACAGCCGCTGTCAGGCCGCCGCCAATCAGCCTGCGAGGTCAGTGGAATCTGTGAAATCCAAACTCGGCCAGGTTTCCCAGACAGCCGATAATTAATAATTAGATCCCAAAACAAATGATTTCTTCAGTCAGAATCCATTATTGTGGAGGGTTTGTGAGTGTTTGGACGTCAGCAGAGTGTGTCTGATCATGCATGGAGCATAATTACCATCGAGGGAAAACAACCGCTTGTTTTTGTTCTGTCCACCTTCTAACCTTCAAAACCAAGAGGACAAGCACCTACAAGTATGAGCGTATTTATATTATATTATGAATCTTAATTTTCCAATAATAAAGAGGTTTAAGTGAGTCTATTTTTTTTCTTTAAAAAATTTGGTGGCACAGCAGTTTTTGCCCGATTTACAGATTCACATTAAATTATTAGTACATAATTAATAATTCAGTCATGAATATATCACTTTTTTCCATGTTGCTGAGAAGCCTAAACTTTTTTTTAATTCATATTTTATATTAATTGTCTTAATATGCATAATAAATACAAACATTAAAATACATGTAATCAAGCACGAACAGCAGTAACTGAACACTGAGTGGAGTGAGATTGGGACCGCCACCCTATGTCTCCCTTTTAAGACACCCTAGTTTTTTTTAAACTCACTTCCGAAGTCATTCTGAAAAAAAAAGCTTGCCAACTGGCAGCCATCTTGTAACGCCGCTGGTCAATTATTTAGAAGCCTCTTTCTAAGAGAATAGGGAGAGATAACATAACTTCAATTTCAGTGATCACTGGAACATGAAAAACGACACGTCTAGAATCACTGATTAAATCTGATTTTAAAAATTGCTTTAAAAGTTTGGCATCTTTGCCACCTTTTCCCCTTGAATGTTAGTTCTACTGTTTATAGCACTACCCCTTCATTTACAGCTCAGCGAGAGCAACGTGACAGTTTCTGGAGAAATTCATGCTAGTTTGAGTTGTGGAAACAGTAGGATGAGAATTTCCCTTACCTACATCTTTGTTATGCTAACAAGTAGAGCAGATATGTCTGGGATCACACAGTTTAAGCTGTTATATAGCTACACAAGTGCAACAGCATGACTGGCTCAGGTTGTCCTGGCTGATTGACTCTTTAGAGGCAGGTGTGGGACAACGTTGTCTCTGACTGTGTTTGGCTGCCTGATGCTTGGCAGTGGTTAGTAGGCTTGCAGTATTACAGTAAGTCTGTAGTTTTGAATGTGGTAGCCTTGGGTCACTGTTTTTTTTCCCTGTATAAGTTTACCCCACAAATGTTCTGTTTTTTAACTTACTGATTTTCCATGTTTTATTTGTTTTGGTTGTTTTAAGTAGTTCCCACCTACTACTAAAGTAGCTACTACTTTAAGTAGTAGCCATCTTGCTGAGGGGCCAGGCACCTTTGGTGAGCTCCAGTATTAATTTGTTAGTTTGGCAGGGCTGCTGTTAACTATTACAGTATTGTCATTGCAGATATTAAAAAAAAAAAATTATATTAAAGTAATATTTTGCTGAAATTCTACTTTTGGTAGGTTTTAATAACTTGTTTTCTTTTGCTGCAGCTTTAGTTGATTTAATGATTTGTTAAATAAACTATTGAAATGAACCTCTCGTGCCTTGCCAGTAACGAGTCTGTGTGCTTTTAAAATATAATTTTGGTTTGTTAGTTTAATATTTTCTACGTTACCTGGGGTGCAGTTCCCTAGGTAACACTGTTGGGTTTTCTTTCCAATTTTTTTAAAGTACTGCCACCACCACATGTAAACATGTGGTGTCCATGTTTACATGAAGGCTAAAACACAGTAATTTTTATAACTACATACACTGCAAAATCTCCAGTGTTAAATTGACACTAGAAAGTGTCTCTATGGGTCGACTCTTTTGAGTGTTAAATGGACACTTTTTACAGTGTTATATTTTTAACAGTAGCCTAGTCAGTGTTAGAGATTAACAATGACTAACACTGAGCAGTGCTGATTTTCTAATACTGGAAAATAACTAAAAATGCTAGTAATATTTCAGTGTTAGCAAATCAACACTGCTCAGTGTTAGTCACTGTTAATCTTCAACACTGACTAGGCTACTGTTAAAAATATAAAACTGTCAAAAGTGTTCATTTAACACTCAAAAGAGTCGACCCATAGAGACACTTTCTAGTGTCAATTTAACACTGGAGATTTTGCAGTGTAGAGTAATATATTACTATAATGCTGTTCATATTATAGAACAACCATGTCCAGCTTAGATCGCTACTGATATTGTTTTGAGGCAGGAAGATAATAAAAATAAGACATTTTTGTGCCTATCACAGTTCTTTTGATTATATCAGTGATTAAAAAAAACTACTCAGATTAGAAAATGCATCAGCGTGACAGCACTGCTGCCACAAGAAGAACGCAGCTCTAGTGACCTTATTCCCTAAAAATAGCTGCAAAATTAATATAAGAGTGATTTCGTACTGCAGGTAATCATTTTGCCACACTCTGATAACCACAGAGGAAGGGTGGCTCAGCTGTGCAATGAAAGTGCTGAATTTGGTTAATCTATTCTTCATTGTTTTTGTATCAAGCACAGTTTGAAGCAGTCACCTCTCATAAACACCTTGCCTATCAAGGGGTGGAGAAGGTAAGTCGTGTTTCACAGTCAAGACTCTCCTGTGCCCTCAAATCAGGTTTTACAGTTTTTTTACAAGCAGTTTTGATACTATGTCAGCTAATTCTAATCATATAATCAATCATGTGATTCACCTTTTCAGAAAACCGTTTTTTTCTAACATTTTCCTACATAAATTTAAGAGGGCAGTGGTCAAAATGTACAACACATTATAGTTTCAAGAATATACAAATTTTCTTATGATGTAAGTTAGAGGTGATACACACACACAAACACACACACATGAAGTTGTGAGAAAAAAAATCTTAAAGTAACAAAAGTCATCATTTCTAATTAATGCACACAATATTGCAAATTGTTCATTTAATATATTTTGTCTTCTGTCTTTGAAAAGTACAGCTTGGAAGTGTTGTGAGCAGCTTGATCACATTAATTTCCTTAATGCTGCAGTAGCATTGTATTTCATAAGTGTGCACTCGTGATTATTTACAGCTCAGTGGGCTTTGCTTTTTGCCAAAAGTAAAAGCTATACCATCCTCTGGGTGGCAGTCTACTTAAATTTGGGTAATTTAATTCAAATTGTGTTATTAAGGGAGAGAACATGATATCACACAATTTATTTGGGAAATTGACACCATATTCACTTAACAACTCAGTAGCTTTTCTGAGACCATCAACAAATAATAAAGTCAAAACTGGAAGCTAACAGCTGTAGCAATAATACCTTTATTTGAGCGGTCTCTTAGGAATTTCATTCTTCAATGCACAGGCAACCTGCCATGAATCACTGTGACAAATGTATTATTGCAGATTGTAAGTTGAGAGGAAATTATAGCACGAGCTTACAAAACAATTTTGTGGAAAATAAATCAAATATAAAATTGATCACAAACCCTCCCAAGAGAAAATCCAAACATGCTCTCCGTCATCTTGTTAGGATTTATTGACCTTGTTCAGTTAAACGCTACATAAAAACTGGTTTTGTGACTCATGTCACTGATTCAGTTATTCAGTTTTAACTCTGTAAAGCACCACAGTGGATTTTAAATCAGACAAACAGTAAATGATTAAAAAGCATCCTTGGAGGTTTTTAAAAAATTTGCATTTACTGTTGCCATTTTTTATACATAGTCCCCAATTTTCACAAGCTCACAAATAACTGAACGATTTGCTGATGAGCAGCTTCAAAACTACAAAAAACAAACAAACAAAAAAAAAAACGTGTTTTTGTCCAATAAATTATTGAGCTAACTGTACCGTTGTTCCAGTAGATTCTTGGGAATGCCAGTTTTGATTTCACAGGTAATCTGTCTTGAGTCATTTGGACAAATGTGTTGTTCCATATTATGACATGAACTTATAAAAATACTTTTATGGCAGTTAAATTAACATTTATCACAAATCCTGATTCTCCAAGAGGCAATCGAAACAAAATTCACAAAGCCATCATACAATTTATTGACCTTGTTGAGATAAACTATACTTGAAACCTAGTTTTGTGATTCCTATCAGTCAACTGTTTCAGTGACCTGCACTTTAATGGCCTGTCTTATTGTAGCCTGACTAAATTATTCTGAAGGCAGGTGAAAGATTAAATAGTCAAATGTCATTACTGCCCTTCAACACCCATGTATAGATTTACAATGTTCATCAAGTAGAAGAGGGATCAATACATAGATTCTCTTCAGAAACACTAAACTGAGTGACACGTTCCAAAGTCACGCTATTTTTATTGTATGTTACAGAGGACATATGAAGGACAATGCTAAATTATTCTTAATGATGCTTCTCATCGCACATGCTGTGTAATCATCACTTCATTTTATTTTTTTAATAGAAAAATAGGACAAAAGTAGGTCAGGTGAACTGATTCTGTGTGGCATTGAGCTGAGACGTAAAGAGACAGCTTCAGAAAGGATGGGAAAATTAAAAGAAATAAGGCTTAATACCATCTGTTATCCAATCAGGGACCTCTGCTATTTGAGCGCCGGTCTCATTTCTCGGTCACCAATTGAATCCAACCAGAGCCTCTGCCTCTCTCAGACACAGGCAGCTAGGTTGTCACTTTGAATATGTGTATTTATTCTCATTTTAAGGAAGTCAGCAGGAACATGAAGACAGCTGGTTCAAATTGATTCTCTGATACAAATACATTGGGAAACAGATGGGGAATGAACCATCAACAAGTATGGTGGCTGGAGGTACTGTGCTTTTTCGGTTTATTTTTTCCTGCCTCTCACAGAACGCAATACTATATGCAAAACAGTGCTTTCAGTTTATTGAAAGCTTGGCTCCTACTTTTGTCTACAAAGTGCACTAGAAAACCAAATACATTGATGCTGACTTTCTACGGTGATAATAAAGTTATTGTAAAAAAACAAGAAAAAAAAAGACACCAGGTCTGCAATTATCAATTGTGTACCAACTCAAATGATAATAAAAAAAAAGTAGTTTAATCACGAGAAACAGCGATAAATTCATATACAGCTCATTATTTCTGACCCAGTTGTCACTCAGGCATAAACAAAAAGAGGTAGTTTCTTTCTTTCTTGTTTTTCAATGTTACAAGTATATATAGTCACTCATATCAAATGTCCTCCAATAAATGTATCAAATGTACCAAATATTCTGCACTGACAGTGTATTCCTTACTCAAAACTGAGTCTTAAATCATCAGCATGTTATAAAACACTTCACATTGTACAAATGAATAACGTTAAATCCTGGCAGGATGATGCTATGATGCTAAAGGATTGTGATTGTGAGTTAAGCTTTCAGTGAAAAGTGGAGATCAAGTCTGCCTACAGCACTGTCCACTGCTGCTTACTGAACTAGTATTGAGCAGCTGTCAACACCGACAACTGAGAGATTCCTTCTCATTTTCTTATTTGATCTAAGATATCATTACACATATATACTAGTATAATATGTATTGTATGTAAAGCCCTTTATCTAGCTTTCTTTTTCCACTGGAAAACTGAACTGTATAATGAAAGCAAGGCTTAAAGGGAACCAATCTAATCCTCAATTGTACCGTTCTTTGGCCACTACGATGTGGAGTTAGCATTTCCTGCACATCATAAGCTCATGGTAAACTAAAAAACTTGTTTGTTGCACTTTCTAAGCCTTTTTACAGTGAAAACAGTGATATTCTCTCATGAAATGCAGGAGACGGGAAGCAGACTGGGTTAACAAAAGGCCAGACATTTATTAGTGTGATGTAACAGTCCAAACCAAAATCAAAACAGGGGTACATGGAGGAGAAACAATCTGGGAAGATTAACAGATGCTGTGACAAAGAATCAGAGGAAGGCAGGACTATTTATGCCCATGGGTAATCAGGAAGATGGGGACAGCTGGGGAGAGCAAGACATGAATGCAAAGAATCAAGACATTCAAAGGAGAGGAAGGAAAACCGACTACCATAATAAAACACGAACCAGCTTAAAAGTTAACTTGTAAGCACAGAGACAAACTACACTGACCTGAAGGAACACAGGGGAATCTAAACCCCAATAAACTGCAGAAACCTTAAGCAATACTCAATTACAGAAGAACTACATAATGGCGCCAATACTAGTTGCATGAAAATAAACCATCAAGTAATGAAGAAAAAAAAACTATGAACACCGAATCACACACAAACTTAAAACATCCAGTCACAGACTAAAAATGCCAAACTCGAAGGAACTCACACTGCAACAGAACAAAGCCGGGAGAAGTTACATTAATAAACCTAATGTGAGAGATGCAGATATTGTTGGGGTCGGGTTATGTTGAAATATATAAATTGTTATACCTTATTGGTTCAATGGTACCCCATATTTCTTTTCTTTTTTTGTATGTATATTTTGGTGTGTTTTTCATTGGAACAGTTTATTTGTCAGGATGGTCACATTTACAAGCTGGCATTGAACGCCCTGTTGGTGTGTCAGAAAAACCTTTTTGATGTATGTTCTTTGAACGTGTCTTGGGTGGAGTGACTCCGTAGCTTTTTGGCACGGAGTAGGAGAGGATCTGTTGGTACATCTCAATGACCGTGCTTCGGAATAAAGCGTTTCAACAAAAAGGCAACTCCAGGGGTCATCCCTGCCTTAAAGTTGCAACACTAAGACTGATCCTCTACTAAAATACAGATACCAAAGTTTTAAAAATATAACAAAGGGATCAAATTCACTGTGGAATAAAATGAAACACCTTCACTCAAACATCTAAACTATAATCAAAATACAGGAGGACCCTAAACCAGAGATCTCAAACTAATTTTACATCGTGGGCCACATACGCAGCCCACTTTGAGGTAAGTGGACCGGACTGGTGAAACTACATGAAAACATTTCCAGAATTACAGAAAAGATTATCATAGTTCATTGCACAGACTGTCCTGTAATTATAAATTATAAAGTTTTGGGATTTTTGTATTTACCCGCCGGCCAATTAAGAAGATAATAAGGCCCACAGGCCTTATTTTTGTCACCCTTGCCCAAAACAGTAACTTGGTCTTATAAACTCAAAATGTGGCAAAACCTAAATACTGAAAGTTGCAAATTTAAGCCCAAAATGCCCTAAAAGGTTATATTATACAAATAAATAATAATCAGTGATTAATTCTAGGCATTGATTCTTAATGATGAGTTCTAGTTATTAGGAAATAATTAAAATTATTTTTTCCTCTATTATACTTTGTTCAGACTGTGTTCTTAAGCTGATGGCACCATGACCTAGGTCATAACAGTGAACTTGTGTTATCTTTCTTAAGGTTGTTTCTCATAAACTAAAAAGGTTTTGTCATTGTAAATTCAGTAAAAGCTTCTTTGTTTCATCCAGAAATGTTAATCAAATACTTACATTTTTTACCAGACAGTGAAGTAAATAAATTACTTAATAATAAAAAAATTTTATTTAAAAAAGCACAGACTCTTTAGCAACACGCGTAAATAGGAAATAGAAAAATGTGAAACTGTTAAATGATTGAATGAGTGGAACAGACTTCCCCTATTTGACATTGTCTGCTTGGCAGTCCTGATATACTTCAGGAAAGATTGCCATGTCAAATGACTCAGCATGGTGTCCCCTGCTTAAGTAAGTGAGTGTATGGATGTCTGTGGGAGGGTGGCAGGAACCCATAAAGTGAGAGGGACAACAAGATCAGCTATTGATGTGGAACCTTGCCTTCCATTTTTATTCAGGTGCACTCAATCTGTTAGAAGCTACTGAGCTGGGGGCAATTATTGATCACACTCAGTAATCAGTGACTGGAAATGATAAATTTAGGACCGTGAATGCAGAGATACCTGTCATTAAATGTGACTTTATTACAGCCAGGAAAAAGTCTCCAAATCATTTGCAGGAGGCAAATGATTTGGAGTCTTTTTAAGTTTTAAAAAAAGGTTTTTAAATGTATTAATCAGTTTTATTATCACCAGCTTGTCAGCTCCATGCAGTGAGCTCAGTATGAATATGAAGTGGGTGCAGTTGACTCTAGGACCAGTTGTCCAGTCCAGCAGAATTGGATGCCCCCAAACTTGTCAGTTCTCTTTACCACTGTTGGCATGTTTTTCCTGTTGCTGCACATTACATAACAATGAACTCAAACTACCAGTGGAGCTTTTGCACACTTGTCAAATGCAAGTCTTTAAATGATAATAAAACAGTCCTGTTAGCTGGAAACCTGAAAACTAACAAAAATATCGGGCTAATAAGCAGAAGTGATTAAGTCTATTTCATCCATGTTTGCCATTCTCATCAACCTCACTCCAAATCCCAGTTCTGGTGCTTGGACTGCATGCTACTCGACCAGCACAAATAACAGGCAAGTTAGCAGTCAGTGAAACAGTGAAGAGTTAAATCTGAAAGAATAAAAAGAAAGGCTAACACATTGTCACGATCCTGGGTCTTTTGACCCAGCATTTTGAGTTTATATGTATATTTATGTTTATGGCTTATGTTTAGTTTGTAGGTTCTCTAAGTTCATTTCCATTTTGCCTAGGTTACTTGTTATAGTTATTTTGTAGTTTCCCCTTGTGTCTTGCACCCCTGTGTTTAGTCTCCCTCTCCCTTCATGTGTCTCATGTCTGTGTGTCTCATGTTGTCAAGTTCATGTTGTCAGGTCTACGTCTCTGTGTTCCTGCTTTATTTTGAAGGTCTTGTGTTCTACGTTCAATGTGTTTAGGTTTATACTTCCCCTGTGCCGTCGTTATGTTTATTCATGTCAGCTGTTCCCTCATGTGTTTCCACTCCCCTTGATTACCTCCTGTGTGCATTTAAGTCCTCTGTCTCCCTTTGTTCATTGTCAGATTGTCCATCATTCTC
>VVHJ01027563.1:0-10811 GCA_015107715.1 Tylochromis polylepis
TTTAGGGCTGGACCAGGTGACCCTGAATCCTCCCTTAGTTATGCTGCAATAGACGTAGGCTGCCGGGGGATTCCCATGATGCATTGAGTTTTTCTTTTCCAGTCACCTTTCTCACTCACTATGTGTTCATAGACCTCTCTGCACTGAATCATATCTGTTATTAATCTCTGTCTCTCTTCCACAGCATGTCTTTATCCTGTTTTCCTTCTCTCACCCCAACCGGTCGCAGCAGATGGCCGCCCCTCCCTGAGCCTGGTTCTGCCAGAGGTTTCTTCCTGTTAAAAGGAAGTTTTTCCTTCCCACTGTCGCCAAAGTGCTTGCTCATAGGGGGTCATATGATTGTTGGGTTTTCTCTGTATCTATTATTGTACAAATATTAAGCGCCTTGAGGCGACTATTGTTGTGATTTGGCACTATATAAATAAAATTGAATTAATATTTGGTTAAAAGCACCATAGCAGATCGAGTCAGAGCTTTAGGAAGGGCATTAAAAAAAAAAAAAGCTTAATGTTAGTCTGCTCTGTCCATTCCAAAACCAGTTTTGATGTGTGTTTGGGATCATTGTCCTGTTGGAATACCCAGCTGAGTCCAAGTTTCAAACATTTAGTATTTGCTTTGAGGTGAAGTTAAAGAATTTATTATTCCACCCATGTGAAATGTACCAGTACCGCTGGCAGCAAAATGGCCCCAGAGCATGATGTTACCACCACCGTGCTTGCCAGTCGGTACAGTGTTCTTAGGTTTGAAAGCCTCACCTTTTCTTGTCCAAACACATCTCGTCATTATCCAAATAATGATAATGACAATCTTTGTTTTGTCTAACCATAAAACTTTTCTCCAGGAGGCATTTGGGTTTTCCATTTTGGCAACTGCAATTTTCATTCAACTTTGGAGCCAGGGCTTCTTTCTTGGTCGGCACCTTATGGTTAACCAATTTCTTGGATGACACTTAGGGTCCTCTTGCAGACAGAATAATTTGTACTTATGTCCACTTGTTTGAACTGATGACCTTGGAATCTGTAGCTGTTTAGAAATGGCTCCAAGAGATATTAGCAATTTGAGTAAATCTATAATTCTCTTTCTTAGATCTTCACTGAGTTCCTTGAACCTTCCCATTGTTCTGAGTATTGGTTAATCCAATGACTGCTTTCAAACAAGTCCTACAACTACCAGCTGTACTCAATCATGATTACTAATGAGAAGTTAATAGGCCTCGGCCTTGTGAAGTTGAGACATTATAGAACCTTCAGTCCAATTTATTAAAATATTTTAGTGAGTGTATGTATCTATTTGAGCCTTTATGTATACCCTATGTGGATCAGAGAAAGTCCAGTGTGCACCCAGTTCTTGTTTTTTAACATCATTAAAGATGTATGCTGTACAATCATTCCATCATGGTAAAAGAAATTACCATGATTGAGTTCTACCATGATTTATGGCAGTGACGAGTGGATGTAAACTTCCACAGCATCTCAGAATCAGGGACAGTCTGAGAGTTTTCACCATGATGTTTGACATTAATGTTCAGAAAGTTTTGAATGTTAACATAAACTTGTGCAATCATATGCTGCTCTGTGTGTGTGTGTGTGTGTGTGTGTGTGTGTGTGTTGTGTGTGTGTGTGGAGAGGCTTTAGAGCCAGGCAAATGTCATCTCAGTTTAGGGCAGTACTGGAAATGCGTAAAATGATCTCAGCAACTGGCAACAGGCATTAATCTACCTCAGGTTTGTATTTGAAAAAAATGCATTTAATATGGCTTACTGTATTTTTGTATTTAAGTCTTCATTACATATATGATGAGAGTCTGATAGACATAGATATTAGCTACAGCTTGCTTGCAACCGTAAGGTGGTAATTCTGGTTATGAAATGGAGTCGCAGTGGGAAGAGTATCAGGGCGTTGTCAGTTTCACAGTATTTACCAAGAAATCTTGAGCTGCACCAGATTCTTTGAAAAATGTCTAACGATTATTCAGTTGTAGGTTCGATGTTCAGGTTCTTCTTTCAGCAGTATGCAAAAGCTTAATTTTCCTCAGCGTTTCTGAGAAGAAATAAAAGGTTAAAAGGCAGCATTCCTGCTATAAGCTGTTCTTTTTGTTTGTCCACACTGAGTCGCCCAAGATAACTGACCTCACAAAAGAAAACTTTACTTTGGAGTATCTGAGCACATCTAAAGCAGATCTGAGCGTGCTCTCCAAACGTGCAAAAGCCCACTTCCTTATCAGAGATTGGAAGTTTATGAATAGTCTAATCTTTCAAGACAAAGGTAAAGTTGGCAGTCCCCCATCAAATGTGTTGAGTGCACATTGCAGCTCAGTGTAACAGGTTCTGCTTTGCAACATAAATACAAATATTTTCTTTGGTGTGAGCCTCTGGCAGCCAACTAAGGCTTATCAGCTGAACTTTGCTTTGCACGCAACAAACACCCACAAGCAAATGGGTGACTGTGGCTGCTGCACACTGTGGCAGTGACACAGGTGTTGGCCTGACCGTACTAACTTTTATGTTGCGGCCAGTGAGCAGGTGAGCAACACACACATCCAGCCCAAAGCTAGATAGGGAATTATATTAAAGCAGTGGTTTATGATTATTGCACTTTCAATTTGAATGTGGTACATTTACAGCCAAAGTGAGGGAATAATGGAAGATGTGATTAGAGTGTGTGCATCCACTCTTTATTCTTTTTTTTCTTGCTTACTGGCACTTACAGAGATGTTGCTAGTTATTATGGTGTACATGGTGTTATTTTCTGCATGGTTTTCAATAATAAAGCAGAATCCAGTTACAGCAGTGCGGCACATCAATTCATTGGCTATTATTTGCCCCAACTGCGCTTTGATTTAATGCTAATATAGCCCACTTCAATGGTATGTATTAGCATTTCATTAAGTATAGCAGTGCTATTGAAGCCTGGCAAGCTGAGGTTTGCTTATTCTGACAGAGCAAAACGGCCTTTGTGGAGACGTCGTTCTAAGGCCAAACTCTACAGTGTCTTCTGCTCTAGTGTTAGGACCCTTTAAAATGTCAAACGTGAAAGAAATGTGTTGAGGTTTTTCAGTTATACGGATGCTAATGATGTGATGTTGACTTGTTTGCCATTTTGGTTGTATGGCTCTGTAGGGTCAAGGCAATAAGGCCTCAGTCAACAACTGGTTTGTAGGTAAAATTGTGTATTCCCAGAGCATTTGGTCAAAGCTCCCTTGCTTTGGTTGGTAGCAGATTGCTGTGGGTAGTTTGCATAGACAACATTTCCTTGTCGGCAGGCACTTGTTAACTGTTGTCAGAGCTGTAGAAACTCTGAATTTGAAGACAAATAGAATACAAACCCCTTGGTTTTGGGATTGTGTCCTTTTTGCCTTCAAATTAAAAGTTGAGCCTTTTGAAATGTGCTGGATGGAGCGCTGAGGCAAAACTTTTACTTTGAAGGTGAACGTTAACTGTTGACAGTTTAGGTCACTCTTTTTCAAGTTTTACTACCACTTAGCTAGTAGTTAGCGAGTGAGTGCAGACACGTCGTCGTCTTCCATGCGAACTGCGAGCAGCCATGAAAATCTGCTAGTGGCCAAATCAGTTACAAGGAGGTTTTGGTGTAGCACCTTCTTTGAAACTAATTTCACCTGGAAACAACGTGCAACTTCCAGAAACCATTAACCAACCCGTTGGGGAAACTAGGGGAAATTCTTTTTTTTTTTTCCTTGTGACTGCTGTTTGTGACCCATTCGATATGGCCAATATAACTCTCGAGCAATGTGCAGATTGGAGCCTGCTGTGTCAGCATCAACTGTCAAACTTGCCACACATTTAATGAGAACTTTAAGACTTATTTTAAAGGGTTGAGTTCCAAAGTAATCCACCCATTTGGATAGTTGTTATGAAGGTGAAACTTAGCACTAAGCTTCACACACAACCTAATAGCTAAGTATGACTGTACCCTGAAGTTTCTGGCAGTTGGCTTAACGTTAGCAATATAAAGTGCTTAATATACTTTAAAGTTGGCGGGCGCTCTGTCGGGTAGTGATCTCTTTGCCAACTAGACTTTGAGCCTGCCAAGTGAAGGGGAAAGAGGCAGAGAGTGAAAGGGGAGGAAGTGTGACAGGCAGCAGAGCGGACACTCTCACATGACAGAGTCACATATTACATGCTTGGAGATGTGAAGTACAACAAACACACACATTCACAGAGAAAGTATCCATCCTGGATCCCTGTCAGCTGGACAGCTCGGTCATGAATGATCCATGCACCGTGTTTGCGCGCACAAATAGGAGAACTTTTATCAATCAACTCTGATGATTTTATCACCGTGTGTGTAAATGCCCGCTGCTCTGAAACACCATTGGGGAAAGAGGATGACATCTCCTGGCTGCTCCTCTGACTTGTTTGATATCAAAGGATCAATAAATGCAGTCACACAGACACACACACAGCTAACTATTTATAGGGGCCTGTTGGGTTTGCTGATTCAGTTACAGTGAAGTCAGCCAAGAAGAGAATGAAGAATTGTTTTGCTGATTACTTCCAGAGACTCTGTGTTTGCTTGTGTTTTGTTGAATGCAGCTGAGCTGTCCTCCCTGCGAGTGTGCAGCAAATTGCATGTATAGATGCTGCTCTCTGCTACAGTGAGAGGAGTTAATACTTCAGTCTGCTCTGAGGGGACATAAATGAATGCATGTGTTGTATGAGTGACTGAATGATGGCTAAATGGCTTGTTAAATATACATGGCTTCACTGTCGTTTTTTGCCTCTTGTGTTATTATTTTTTACTGTGAGCCTCTTTTGATTGTGTTTACGTTGCCGCTAGCATATAAGCATGTTCCTACTGCTTCTTTGCTGTTGTGTGCTGCCGAGGCTTCGTGAGATTTTCTTTTGTGTGCGAGTTTAAGCCTCTGGACAAATTATCCAGATCTGAGTGAGTCATCAAAAAAAAATGAAGATCTTATGAGTGTGCTGGTTGTGGGAATCTTAACTGGTTTAAGAAGTGGAGGAGAAGGAGGAAGAGAACAGGGAGTCTGAGTGAAGAAGCAAGTCGGGGAGACAAAAGGAGAGGGGGAATGAATTATAAACAAGTCAGTGTCCACAAATGAAAGCAGGGCAGAATCCTTTGTGATACTCTTTTTATAGCTCGCTTTTTACACATGAACCTTTGACAGTTTGCTTTCAGATTTGAGAAGCGCTTAACAGAGTCACTGCAAGTCATGACACAGATGTGGTAATAGTTGGCTTCCCCCGGTTAGACAGGGGTGTTTCTCTCACATAACTGTGAGAAAAAACCTCAGCAGTGTCGGTGTGAATAAGCAGAATGAAGAAATGTGTGCAGACCTGTACATTTACCAGAGGCAGGCCTGTATTTGCTGTATATGTGTGGGTGTGTGTATATGCTGTGTGTCAACTTCAGCAGACCGTGTTGTGACAAATCCGCTCTGCAGTGCGTGCAGAATCAATCCATCAATTGCTGTTAAATACACACCAAAACACTATATACACACTAACATTGTCTTGTTATGGCAGCAAGTAATGTGCAGACATCAGTGACTTATTCTGGTTATTCACACAAGTGCAGAGATCGCAATATTGTGCTTTTGCCAATATATTAAATCAGTCCCCTGAGGAAGAAGCTGCTCTTCAGTCTGTTTACCTGGATTTATTTGGGTCTGGTATCTCTTCCCCAAAGGCAAAGGTGTAAACGGGTGGTGACAAAAAGCTCAGGTTTTTGGTGTCAAAGTTACCAGCGTAATGTGTGTAGGAGGCCAAAACTGAAAAAATGTATGTGGCTCAGTTAATAGCTACATTGTCATGTTACACTTCCAGGATGTAATTTACCCCTTGATGGCAGAACGTTGAGCACTCTGGAAGGAGTGGATGTGACACATGGGTGTGGCTTTCAGTTTCAAACACAAAAACACTTTCATCCAGTTTTTACACCCCTGACAGTAGATGAGTGACCTTCATGTATATCTTATCTGATTGCTCTTTTATGCAGATTTTATTGTTGCGATTCATCACAAGACATGAATTGTGTCCAGGTGGACTTACAGTAAGTCACATGCTGAGGTGTTTGGTTTATTCCTATCAGCTGTGTTGAATTTGCTCTCAGTGCTCTCAGCTCTCTCTGCTGGAAAGAAATATGAATGACTCCAGGGTTTCATGTATTTTGGTTATGTTTCTACGGAACAACGGACTCAACAGCAGAAACTCTGCCATGTTTTTACCCTTCTTGAACCTGTCTGGCTGATAACTTGGCCCCTGCCTCCAAATCATTTTGTCCTCCACTCTCTTTTTGTGCAGCTTTTCCATCCTGTTCCTGGAAAACACAACAACAATTCAGGGAGGCTTCTTTTAATCTTCTGTAAAAACATTTCTGAGAAATTTGCACTGCCCCGATTTGCATTGGGCTGCCTGCTTTGGTTAGAGATCCTGACTTGCAGCTACTTTGGCATGAGAACAAACAATTACAGGACTGGTTTAGGAAAAGTACCCAAAATAAAACAAAATGTTAATACTTTTTCCTGAACTGCATTGTCCCTATTAAATAAATTAAGCACTGTTGCCTCACAGCAAGAAGGTCTTGGGTTTGAATTGGATAATTAAGCCAGTGTCTTTCTGTGTGGAGTTTGGACCGTAGAAGGAAGCCGGAGTACCTGGAAAGAACCCACACAGACACGTGGAAAGCTTGCAATGACATGCAGTTAGTGGGGTTAGGTTATTTGGAGATTCTCAAGTTGATAATTATATCAGGTCTGAGTTAAAGTGTGAATAGCTCTCTGTCTCTGTGTGTTAGCCCTGTCCAGAGAGTACACTGGTCCAGCCCCCCTCCAACCCTGAAATGTATAAGTTGAAAAAAAAGACTGAATGCAAAATTAAATTAAATAACTGATCCAGAAACTCTGCTACTTGTTTACCCTTCTGGAATCTTTCTTAAATTAATCCCTGCTGCAGATCATTTTTATCCTTTTATTCTCTTTTTGTATACTTTTCATCATGTTGTCTTGGTCTCTTCTGCCTCCTGCTGGACAACACAGTCACATCTTATGTGTGAAAATCAGAACAACAATTCAGAGAGAGTTTTTTGAATCAAAGGCATTTCAAAGAATTTCACCCAGCTCTCATTTGTGCCAGGCCGCCTGGTTTGATTAGAGAACTTCACTCACAGCTGCTTTGACATGTGAATAAATGATTTGCAGGACTGGTTTAGGAAAGCATATGAACATTTAGGGTGGTGGTGTGACTTGCAGCTAATGTTACCTTTTATAATCTCAGTATTACAAAAATATTAAAAAGAGAAAAGGTTGGAAATTGGCAATAACTGTAAACTCTGTGCAGTTCAAGTTCTACAAACATTTGTGAAGGAATGAGCCGCTCTCAGGAGCTCAGTGGATTCCAGAGTCGTACCGTGATAGGATGCCACCTGTGCAGCAAGTCCAGACATGAAATTTCCTCACTACTAAATATTCTATAGTCAACTGTTACTAGCATTATAACAAAGTGTAAGCAACTGGGATTGACAGCAACTCAGCCTCAAAGTGGTAGACTGTGTAAAATCGGAGCAGGGCCAGCAGGTGTTGAGGCACAAAGTGTGCAGACGTCACCAACTTTCTGCAGAGTCAGTAGCTACAGATCTCCAAACTTCATGTGGCCTTCAGATTAGCTCAAGACCAGAGCCCAGAGAGCTTCATAGAATGGGTTTCCATGGCTGAGCAGCTGCATCAAAGCCTTACATCACCGAGTACAATGCAAAGCGTTGGATGCAGTGGTGTAAAGCACGCCACCACCGGGCTCAGGAGCAGTGGAGACGTGTTCTCTGTGGAGAATGAAAGAAAGAAGAGGGTGGCAATCTGATGGATGAGTCTGGATTTGGCAGTTGCCAGGAGAACAGTGCTCGTCTGACTGCATTGTGGAAAGTGTAATGTATGGTGCGGGGTTGTTTTTTCAGGAGGGCTCAGCCCTTTAGTTCCAGTGAATGGAGTACTCTGCATTGTACTCTTAATGCTTCAGCATAACAAGACATTTTGAGATATTTCATGGCCCCAACTTTGTGTGAACAGTTTGGGGATAACTCCTTTTTCCAACATGACTGAGCACCATTGCACAAAGCAAGGTCCATGAAGATGTGGATGAGTGAGTTTGTTGTGGAAGAACTTGATTGGCCTGCACAGACTCTCGACCTCAACCTGACAGAACACCTTTAGCATAAATTAGAACAGAGACTGTGAGCCAGGTCTTCTCACCCAACATCAGTGTTTGACCTCACAAATGCACTTCTGGAAGAATGGACAAAAACTCTCATAAACGCTCACCTTAAGCTTGGGGAAAGCCTTCCTAGAAGAATCAAAGCGGTTATAACTGCAAAGGGCGGGCAGACATCAAACCCTATGGATTAAGAATGGGATGTAACTCAAGTTCATATGACTGTGAAGGCAGACAAGCGAATACTTTTGGTGATGTTGTTCAGTGTAAAAGAAAGGAATGAAGGAATAAAATGAAATAAAATGATCCAGTTGAGTTACCAAAGAAGGCTGTCGTATCACTCAGATGTCTCATTTGTGTGATAAGCTGGAGACATTTTTCTTCCTGTGCCCTGTAAACAGATACAGTGTTGGTAGAATGAAGGAACAATTTATCACACCATTTAGTGATCAATTGGAAAGACACATCTGATTGGTCAGGTTTCTCTTTCTTGGTCATTTCCTTCTCTTAAATCCTATGCCAGTGAAACTGAATAATTAGAGATTAATTGGTATTAATTAGACTTCACAGAGGAGATTATAATAGAACGATCTGGGATTTGAGAGAGACATTGGGGTTTAGAGGCCAAAAAGTAGTACAACAAACTGAGGCAGTGTATCACTTTCTGTTGCTAATTTATGTCTCTGACCAATTCTCATACAAATGTATAAAAAAATGCTTGTATAAGGTTGACGAAGAGTTTGTAATTATGGTCTTTAATGTTTTAAAATGGGCCCAGGTTCTCCAGAACTTGAGCAGAACATTAACCATCTCTGTATCATTGTCCTCTGCTCTGTTTGCCGCAGTTCTGGCAGTTTGGTGAGTGGGTGGATGTCGTGATTGACGATCGGCTGCCAGTGAGAGATGGGAAGCTGCTGTTTGTCCACTCAAAAGATGGAACTGAGTTCTGGAGCGCTCTGCTGGAAAAGGCCTATGCCAAGTAAGAGTGATGCAGATGAGAAATGGAAATCTTGTCTAAGGACCCATGTAGGAAATAAACTGGAAAAAAAAAAACGTTTAACTTTAGCAAACACTTATGTTTAATATGTATTATTTTGTGTCTGTAGAGAAAGCAGCCCCTTTCATATTTTTCTTACGTTCCAAATAAATAAGAGAGTCTCTGTATGCAGTGAGTAGATATGTTTTATCTTATTGGAATGCAGACTCCTTCTGCTCAATCATGAGTTAAGCAACCAAACTTGGCATAAAGGTACATCTTAGGGCCCTGAAGGTTCTTTAGCATATCAGATATTGTTATGTCATCATGTTTCTTAGCAGCCTGTGTTTACACTCGGTCAGTTCTGACGTATTCGAGAAAGAGTGCATCTTCGAAAAAGAACATATGTTCCCTCATATTTCCTTTAGTTTTTTGTTTATGGTAACTCTACACATGATATAAAGTTGTGTCTGCTCAAGTTTTAGTTAAAAAAAACAAAAAAAACAGAAAACAATCAGATCACAATTGAGGTCAGTTTTCATTAATTGTCCCTGGTACTCCAGAAGGGGAATGTTTCTGGTGCCAAAAAGCTCGTAGCGGATATGATTGAGAAATACTTGAAGCTCTTAAAGAGGGCCTGAAGAAACTCCAGCTGCTTGAGTGGACAGCTGTGGTCCCGGTTGTAAATTTGGCTAGCTGTATCAGAGAAACACATCATTGTTCATGTAAGTGTAAGGCTGCCGAGTTAAGAGAGCTTCCTGGATGAGTGTGACGTAAAAGTAAGATTACACACGCTCCGTTCCTGCGCAGCCATATATGGTAGTTTAGCACATTGTTAAGCAGTGACACGTCTAAATGGGAGCTCTCTGGTTTTAAAAAAATATGAATAAGTCACATCTTTCTGCATATATTAAGGTTTAATCATCAATACTAATATTAAACAATGCAGTATTTTATTCATTTTGTAGTGGGACTTCATTTAATTTCTATTTCTCTGTGTCACAGGTTAAATGGCTGTTATGAGGCTCTGTCGGGCGGCAGCACATGTGAGGGGTTTGAAGACTTTACCGGTGGTGTGACGGAGATGTACGATCTGAATAAAGCCCCCTCGGACCTCTTCAGCATCATCAGCAGAGCTGTTGAAAGAGGATCACTTCTTGGCTGCTCCATTGACGTCAGTACTGCAACATTCATTATTGTTACCTTTTATTTTACCAGGAACTCCCACCAGGACCGCAAACTCGTTTACTCTTTTCAACATAAAATACAAAATGCACAACATAAAACACAGTATGAATAACGACACTGAACAATAAAACATTAAGTGGCTTATGAAAAGAAACATCCGCAAGTCTCCTTCACTGCATTCCTTATTGTGGTTTTAAATTCACTATTAGATGAAGGCATGTTTTTATACTGATGTCTTTCTATAAATTATTCTCAAGTCCAAGGTTCATAGTAAGAAAATGCTTTTCCAAAAGGAACCATTTAAAGAGTGTAGCTGTTTGTTAGTTGTTGGTTTTTTTACTTTAACAACAATTTCCTTACATGGAGTTACTGTCACACAATCCAGTTTCTTCCGGTGTATATTTCATTTTATAATATGGGAGATTCTACTATAGGTAGAAAAGTTTTGAGATCTCAATTTTTTGTCAT
>VVHJ01027564.1:0-14116 GCA_015107715.1 Tylochromis polylepis
GGAAACGACAATGTTTGTCCTATCTATCTATCTATCTATCTATCTATCTATCTATCTATCTATCTATCTATCTATCTATCTATCTATCGTATTTCATGGGGAGGAAGGGAAAACAGAGGGGAGAAAGGTGGAGAAAGGGTGGAAGAAAACGAGCTCAGACTATTTGACGGTCTCACACGCCATCTAGTGTACAAAGCTGGGCACAGCAGCGCTGTCAGTGTGCAGCCGCAGGTCTGTTGAAGTGTTGGTCATTCATGGGTTAAAATGAGGATTTCTTCGCTAAGCTTACAAGAGCATCTTTAAGGATTTTACCATGCTGTATGTTGCTGTTGTATCCTCTAAAGTGCCCACTGCTGCACGCAGTGTGGGAGGGAGTTAACAGCTCTTTTGGGTAGCATAAATCACTCAGCAGGTATTTGAATGCTGGGCTTTCTGTGGCAGTGGCTGGGGTTGGCGTGGCGGCCAGGTATAATCCTCAGTGATGCTCATGTATTAGTAAAATGTGCTCTGAAGCTGCATCAGATTGAAAACAGATCTCAGGAAGCAAGCTTCCACATGTGTCAGCCATTACTGCAGACAACACAATTAAGTCTAAATGCCTGTTTTTTTTTCTTTAAGTACTGCATTGTAGTGCACAAGGTGTCCTAGGGTAGCCATTTTGAAAGTATTTGCTGTACTTTTCCCGCTCTCACACTGAACATTTGGCTTTGTGTGCTATACTTATTGAGCATGATAAAACATGTTGCCAGGTAAACTGTATTCTTGAGGAATTAAACAAAGATGGATGCCCATGAGGGAGCAGAGACAGAGGCAGAGAACAAATGTTGCCATGGGGTCGCACATTTCCATTCAAATGTGGCAACCGCATTTCAGATCTCCTCTCTTGATGTGTTTGTTTTCCCATGTGGTGGCTTATAAGATATCACGCCTGCCGTTAGTAAAGATGAACCCATAAAGTGTGCAGACATGTGCGTAGAGGCTGGGAACGTTACTGTAGTGTGTAATAACACTAGCCGCGCTAGTCCTTTCATGCTTTAGGGAAACTTTTCAGCGTCTGTCAGAGGAGGCATTTATCACTTTAATCCCCACCTGGCACAAAGAATAACTGCGAGGGTAAGTTACATATCCCTGCCATACAGCCGTGCTCTCAAAGCAGATGAACAGGTGGTCATCTGGAGCCAAACAGAAGACAGAGTCCGCACACTCACCTGCTGCTATTGTTCGGGGTGTTTGACGCTCTAGGCGTGCTGTCATGAAAAAAGGCATGTTTGAGCAGCAGTTATTGTGGGCTTTATTTTCCCCCGTTCATGTTATTAGCTCAGTTCTCAGCATGTCATGTTTAGATGGCTGTGTATTCTTTAAACAGTCAGCTCAGAGGAAACTGCACCTTTCTCAAGCACAAGTTGCCACAAAGCTGATCTAGAAGCTCCAAAGGAGGGAAAAAAAGTCTTATTCTTCCATATGTAATCCATCCCTTGCTTTATTATTCATTGCTCATTCTGTTAACGCTCAGGCCGCTTTTTTATTAACTGTGAAATCCGCATAAAATCTTCAGACACTGGATGTTGTCACATTTAGCCTCTCACAGATATAAGCCAGAGGTCCTCCGCCAGTCCCACAGCAATTAAATGATTCATTGGCTTTATCGCATTTTAACAGGATGTTGATTGAGAGCATAAGCCATATTGATTGTACTGATGGAAACAGGAAATCAGCGAGATAGAAATAAAATCATCTGTTGTTCCCGGTGTGAGGATACACGGGGGAATGGCTCTGCAATTGCACACTGTTGAGTGGCATTACCCCCAGCAACCCCACCCCACCCCTTCTCTCCATTCTCTCCCCTATGGAGACCTGGAAGAGACGTCATCTGTGGTTGTTATGCTGCGAAATGACGCTGGCACTCTCTCCACCCCCTGCTACTGCAATATTACCCCTGTGGTCTGTTACGGAAGATGCAGCACTCTTCGTCTGCACCATTTCCAGCATGAAGTTTGACGCCTAACAGTAATCAGCCCTCTGCCTTCATTTCCCTCATGTGGAAGTGGAACCATTTGAGTGCGATGCTGATAATAATATCAGCCTAAATGCATCCTACACATAAAGCTCGTGACTGGCCTCGATCCCGTAAAAACCTACACGATTCTCAGTGCTGGGAAGCCTTGCAGATATCATTTTAACCACAACCTTCGCAACACCGAAGGGTTAATGAGCCATAAATGGAATTTTGTTAACAATATCCGAGTTGACAATTAGCTCTCTATTCTTGGCTTTGTCCTCGTTGTAGTTGGTAAGAGGAAAAATACCCACCCCACCACCACCAGCACCACCATCACCACCTCACTGCAAAACACATACAAGCCAGCCCCTCCCCATGCCCTCCCTCTAACACGCACACTCACACACTCTGGAGGAGCACGTCACTGAGCTCGGGGAATGAGTGGCTCATTAAGAAGAAGGATGTGATATTCTGAATAGAGACTGTGAGACTCCCAGCACGTCTATTTTTAGATGAGATATCTCTATGGCAGTCACCGTGGTGTCGGTTAATTGCAGCCACAGCCCCAGATACCAATTAAGAATGAAACAAATGCTTTTAAGGTGGGGTTTTGCTCCTCCCTATACTGTAAAGGTCCTTGTGTCCATTCTGTGAGTGGAGGCTGGAGCAGGGGCTCGCTCTCGCCGTGTTTTCCTGTGTGAGGCTCGGACATGCAGAGTGCAGTCAAAGCCTCGGCCGGGCTATTTTTAAATGAGCCTCTGTGGAAAGCAAGATCTAGATTTTTTTTCTTTTTTTTAAAAATTATGGGTGTTTTTAGATCTATGTCCTTTGGATTCATTGATTTGCTGTGAATCTTAGAGCTTCTCAGAGGTAAGGGACGCATACATGCTCAGGTAATTTTGCTATATATATGTACAGTGTTTCAGTTTGGTTTTGCTTATGTTTTGAGTTGTTCTCCAGAGAGAGCCTCGATAGCAGTGCTTTGCATGGCAGGATGTCACATCATTCTGTCATTCAGTTTCCTGTTAATTCATCCCGCAGTGCTCTCGCCTTCCACCTGCCGAAAACAAAC
The DNA here is from genome assembly GCA_015107715.1 of Tylochromis polylepis. Classification (NCBI taxonomy): domain Eukaryota; kingdom Metazoa; phylum Chordata; class Actinopteri; order Cichliformes; family Cichlidae; genus Tylochromis; species Tylochromis polylepis. The sequence goes on from VVHJ01027564.1 coordinate 3,072, forward strand.
AGTGTCCCTCAACAAACCCATAGTTCCCATTCATGACTACAAGGTGTAGTACCTGACCCGTCCTACAGCACAGACCAGTTTTGTTTTTTTTTCTTTTTAATAAAGTAATACTGCAGCATCAGTGTTTGCCAGCACTGACACAAACACACTGACTCTATTAGGAAGTGCTGTCCACACCGGAGGTTTCCGAAGTGTTAATACTGGTGATTTGTTTGTACGGTAACGTCACGGTCGCGTATTCGTAATGCAGGTTGGGGGGCGGGGATAAATCCATCCACAAGAATTCAACAACTACAGGATGAAGTTTAAGAATGAAAATCCTCAATTTCCTTACCCAAAAGCAGGGGGGCAGCTGTGAGCTTTCAGTACAGCCCCCCAAAAAAAGAGGCAATTACTCCAACAGAATGCGATGATTGGCAGGTGTGGCCATTATAAATATACACGGCATCGTGCCTTTTTAACAGACCAGTCAAAAAGCTGTTAGGATGTTTTGACATCTATCTGTGTAATCTTATCTTTTGTAATAAGCAGCCGCTCTGATGCTCAGCACAGCTTTTGTGCATTGCTGCCAACAAATAGAGATCTAAGCCAGACCTCACATAGGAACAGAATGATTACAGTTTGCAAACAATTTGAAAACACCGATGACACAGTGCCAATATCAGTTTAATAAAAACATGTTGTGATTATTCCAAAGCTACTGGCTCCAGTTTTTTGGCTCGGAAACAAAGAGTGGAGGGTGGAAATAGGAGTAGAGGCTTACGTGGTGCATTATGGATCAAAAATAAGCTAACTTTGTTGAAGATGCTCTTTGACTGACCATCTCGTTCTCTCGCCCTCCCCCAACCCTCCTCTTGTTTTCTTTCTGTGTCTCTCTCCCCTCCCTCCAGTTCCACCAGGTTAGAAGAGTGATGACCATCCTGTTCCTTACTATGGTTATTTCATACTTCAGTTGCATGAGAGCTGCGCCCCTGAGAGATGCCCCGGGCATGCGGGGCCATCGGACGGAAGGCTACTTGGGCGCTGCTGCAACGGCCGAAAGAGGCCACGGGACTCCCCAGAGCAGTGGAGGGCCAGGCCAGCGCGGGGAACTGCCCTCGCTCACAGACACGTTTGAGCAAGTGATAGAGGAGTTGCTGGAGGTGGAGAGCGAGGCGGCGCAGCTGGGACAGGGGGCCGATAAGAGCCAGGGAGGTGGGGGCCCGTCCTCTGTGGTCACCACAGAGGCCAAGGATGTCGATCTGTACAACTCGCGGGTGATGATCAGCAACCAAGTGCCTTTGGAGCCGCCGTTGCTCTTTCTCCTGGAGGAATACAAAAACTATCTGGATGCCGCTAATATGTCCATGAGGGTGCGGCGACACTCCGATCCCTCACGACGTGGAGAGCTCAGTGTGTGTGACAGTATTAGCCAGTGGGTGACAGCTGTGGATAAAAAGACGGCAATAGACATGTCCGGGCAGCAAGTTACCGTCATGGAAAAGGTCCCTGTCCCCAACGGCCAACTGAAGCAATACTTTTATGAGACCAAATGCAACCCCATGGGGTACACAAAGGAGGGCTGCAGAGGAATAGACAAGCGGCATTATAATTCCCAATGCAGGACAACCCAGTCCTACGTGCGAGCGCTTACCATGGATAGCAAAAAGAAGATTGGCTGGCGGTTTATAAGGATAGACACTTCATGTGTATGCACATTGACCATTAAAAGAGGGAGATAGTGTATAAAATGTATAGATTTTATTGAAGAGTTTAAAAAAGAGAATAAAGAGAAAATATCTATTTGTATATATACATAACAGGGTAAATTATTCCGTCAAATGAAAATTTTATGGACTGCATGTAAAAAAAGATGAAGTTTATACAGTAAAAGTGATACTACAGTCTATTTATTGAACATATTCATGACCTTGTAAACAATTAAAAAAAATCTGATCAGTCATTTGCGCCCAGTTTAAATTACTATATCACATTCCTCAAGACATTGTGATTTGTTTACGTTGCCAAGAATTAGAAAAGGAAGGAAAAAAAATTAACAGGCAAGAAATGAGAGAGAGACAAAGAGGGAGAGAGAGCGCGAGCGAGGACAGTTCCATCTTCAAAAGCTTGCATGCTGCTTCAATTGTGAATCGATAAATTCTCCACTACAGAAAAAAAAGGATATGATGCTGACCAAAAAAAACAATAAAAAAAAAAACATTCCGTTTACATATTCAGCAGAAAACAATTTCCTCTCAAGTAATTTATCTGTTTACTGTTCTAAACTTCTCAAGGTAATGTTGGAATTACATACTATGTCAAGGTGCTGTTGTCAAAGCTTTGCTGTTTATTTTTTTATCCCCACCAGAGGACAAGATATATATATAAAAAATTATATAAATATATATATATATATATAAAATTTATTCATTGACATGTTTCTGGGTTAATATTATTCATTTTGTATGTTGTGAAGTTGTTTGCAATATTAAACTGAAATATTTGAAGAAATAAAAATGACTATAGGCAACTGAAAAACAAAATCAATGTCGATAAAGTTTCAACAGTGCATTTTTAGGCAGGGTAAACTTTATTATACGGACAGTCGGGCAGGCAAGGAGGGAGGAGGCACATATGCACACATGCATCCGCACAAAATACCATACGTCTGAAGCGTGAAAGAGCAGAAATTCAAATCCTGAGCAACAAGAAGTTTTGTTTTAAGAGTCCAATGGGCTGCAGGAGAAGAATATGAGTCCTTGCTTCGGGTCACTCACAGTTAACGAGTGTTAGAGTACAGAAAGCAGCTCCTGGTGTTATTCAGCTACTTCAGGAAGGAAAAGAAAAAGGAGAAAGAGAGAGGAGGTGCCCCTAAACTGCTTCCTGCTCCCCACCAGCACATTTTTTTCAACACAAGTTTATGTCCTTTGATTCTTTGGTGTTCATACACAGGTGTTCAGAGCTTTTACTCCAGCTTCACGTGTGATTGTGTCGCACAATTATGAGACTATTAACACAAGAAAAGCGCCTACATGTTCAAGTGCAGACTAGTACAAGTGGGTACACAGCCTGAGCTTGACAGTGATGGATTCAACCACCCATACATTTGTGTACATTAAAAATATACACCCAGCATTTTGTTATTAGTGCACTGTAATCCCAGCTTTAACTCATCCACAATAGGACAATCATCACTGATTTTATTTAGCTCTAAAGTCACTGTGATCAGAAGGAGAAGCCGATCTCCATAACTGATTTGGCACCTGGGTTAAAAGACTGCCGAGGCTTTATATCAACTTTCCCCCTCAGGCAGATAATAACTCATTGCAATGCATGCCTGCCAAGTCTGGATGCCATAGCTTAAGGTTTTAGTGGGAATACAATAACACATTTCTCATCTTCGTTACATGAAACATTTCCAGAACATACTGCAGAAAGATTAAAAAAAAAAACAACAAAAAAATGCATGTACAAATTTCTTCAAAACGCCAGCAATCCCTTATGAATGAACACAATGACCTCATTTTACCACGCCTCCATCAGCCTGAAGGTAAGTGCAAAGACAGCCAGATATGAAGACGGTGAAGGAAGGATGGTCCAGCTTCTTCGCTGCCCTGCTTGGACCTTTCGGAGAAGCCTGATGACGATACTGTGAGTTAATATAATTAAAAAAAAGATACCGAGGTTTCTGCAACACAAACAATGGGAAGATGAACAATATCATAAATGATCTGGTCTTCAAGGAAAATCCACCTGAAGGTATAAATGAGAATGATTTAGTAAAATTCAAGCACTAACATGTCCTCAGCATATAGGACAATGAATCAGTCATTCAACATTTTAGATGAGATGATAAGGATGTGCTCTGTTTATCATGAGCATGAGCCTTAGGGTATTATCTTTTACAAAGATTTAAAAAAATAATCTGCCAATCACACATTTAATAAAGTGAGGCAGGGTGAAGCCCATAGTGTCTTTCGGCGTGACCATAAAACAGGCATATGAGTGAATCCTACAGTATAATGTGGTATTACTTTGCTGTTGCTAAGGAAATAAAAACAAGAAATTTTTTTTTTTTGAAAAACAATGGGCCTATTGTGTTGGGAAAAGAACAAAAGCTGCTGCTCACCAAGTCTGTAAGTGTGTCTGCTTTATGCCACGCCCACATTCGTGATGTCACATTAGGCATTTTTCATCACCTGTCAAAAGATTTGCGTTTCATCACCCACTGGGGTGTGGTCAGGAGTGAATCATGCTCTAAAGTTTCAGGATACAGAAGCAGTGCAGCTGCAGTTTTCTGCATTCATGGAGGCTCAAAATGTGCTGCAGCTCACCAGTAGGGGGCGGCAGAGAGAGCGCTCATATCAGACGTCAACAAAAAGCCAAATAAAGCTTCCTCTGGCTGGCCCTTGTTGTGGCAGGACATATTAATGTAATCATCCTTTGAGCTATGTCTGTGGAGGCTGAGCGGAGCTGTTAAATGGAGAGTTCTCCACCCCTCGGGTTGTTAAATGGTGATATGGGATTTGGGTTTGGATTCTAGCCAACGAGACCTTCAGTGGGCTATATGCATGGCACAAAAATATCCCGACTCTCATAGTCAGCATCAGCATTAAACATAATAAAATCAAACCCCTGTGCTTAAAGTTAAATCTGACATTACTAATATCCAACATTTGAAGCTACTTTCTATAAGGTGTACGTTTGGACAAATTAAAGAAAGGAAATTTGCACACTAAAGCGAGGTGGGATAATGGTAAATCTATGTTGATTATGTATGATATATCATAGTTTTACACGGGTAGTCGTCTAGTAAAAGGATAGGGTAACAAATACACACGCAGTGACTTTATAATGTGACAGTGAACATTCTGAGTTCCCAGTTTTACCCGTTTTACGAGTTTCCCTGAACGCATCATGACACTGGCAGCTAGCCTAGCCGGCTAACTTGGCTAATCTGATTTATCGTCTCAGTTAAGCGCACATAACGCCAGCCAGGATTACCAAATTTAGTTTTCAGTATTTTTCCTTTTAGCGAACTATCTCGCTAAGTCCAAACATCCTCTCATTTCAATAATGGCATCGCTTGGGGAGCCCGTGCGATTGGAAAGAGGTGAAGTTAATTAGCTAGCTAGCTTTAGCTTAAAAATATTTGTTGTGATATGCGGGCGACATTAACCTAGCATTAGTTAGCATTAGCTCATTAAAGCAGGCGGTTTATTTTTATCTGTGTACTCCGTTTCATGGTGGAATATCGTTATAGGCATCTTGTGGATAACTCTTGTATAATTGTGTATACATAGTCACCCAGGTAAAGCAGCCACAGCTATTACGGCTACATTGTTGTACTTAGCACATTAGCTAACTAACTAATGTTAATGACAACAGACAGTGATTAGCCAATCTGGCTGGTTTGTTCACTGTATGTTACCATAAAAGAAAGGAGATTTTACAGTTACGCTGGTTGTATCATTATATTAATTTCTGTGGCCTGTCTGTAAATAACATAAGTTCTGGGTGTGTGTTGCTGAAATGGGCAGAGGAAGCCCAGATTTGTGTGTTAGGCTAAACTTGCGGGCTACACAAGTACACACGTACAACGTCACGATTAGAAACATTTAATAAACTTGCAAAGGCGTATGAATTCATTGGGATTAAAGTAAAATGTACATTCACAAAAAGGGATGATACTCTGAGAGTTGCTTTATTATTACATTATAGCGATTTGTACTAATTGTAGTATGTTCTGGTGACCGTGGAAGACAAGCTTGTCCGGAGCATATCTATAATCAGAACAAAATAGTGCAAGTAAATATAAATTGTAACAAAAAATGGATAGAAAAAAGTCTGCCGCTTTAAATGGGTGCCGACTGTGGTCTGACACCGATGTGGTCAACTCTCACTGCCTATGTTAGCGTCTACATTTGCAGGCCTTAGTAATGGTTATGTACGTTCTTGTTGACAGATATCAACCGTGCTATTGAATTGCTTGATAAACTCCAGAGGACAGGGGAAGTGCCTCCCCAGAAGCTGCAGGCACTGCAGAGGGTCCTACAGAGTGAATTCTGTAATGCTGTCAGAGAAGTGAGTCTCTTTGTTCTTGTATCATTTAAAACACTTAATTATGAGACATTAGTTCACAGTTTGGAGGTTAACCTTCTGTATCCCAATAGAATTCCCTATAGAATGCTCCAGAATTAAGAAAGAGAGTGGAAGTCTGATTATAAGTTTTAATTTAAGGTCACTAATAGCTCTTTCCAACTATATATGACCATTTAAGATTTGTACATTTGTCTTTTCAACATCTCTTTATCATTACCTCTTTGTCCTCCTCTTCTTCATCTGGCACATCCACCCCTTCTCTCTGGTACCTCCACCTCATTCTCTTCTTCCTCACCTCAGGCCTCATCTCCTGAACTGAAATTGTGACGCTAACATAATAAAATGCGCATAAACATACTTATTTGTTCCCGATAATATCACAGTTATTGTCAGCAGATTGGGTATGTGGCCCTCCCGCTTTGGGACAGCCGATAGCCAGACGGCTATAAGAACAACGGCTAATGTTATACCAGATAATGTTAAGCTAGAGAGTCTGAAAAATCACATTTTCCCTTTGATAAACATTTTCACATCATATAAGAGTTTGTTTGTTAAGACTGCAATGTTAGCTCAGCTTCACATAAAGTTTCAGTAACACCAGCTAACACAACACCTCAGTATCGCTGTCATTGGTCAGAAATGACCTTAATTGACTTATCAACTCACATAAGACCCCTTTCAGTTTTACAGCATCCTCCAAATTGATGTGATCGAACGCTGTAAATAGTGGACTGACAACTTGCACTGTTTACAGATGTATGTCAGCCATAGTGTGAAATAAAATGTAAAATATTGTAAAATACTTAAATGGCACAGCCATTTCTTTTTTTCCTGATTTATTGTTAAGTGTTGACTTTACTCAAATTGTTAAAATATACTGTGTACAAAAATGTTTGTAACAGTAGTAGAAATATGCTGGCTGCCCACAGCTGTTATGGGTTATAGAAGGTTAACCCTTTGGTTTGTTTTGTCTTTGTGTTCACCTGTTGAAATATTGTCCACTAATGTCTCCTCAGGTCTATGAGCATGTGTATGAAACAGTGGACATCAACAGCAGCCCAGAGGTCAGGGCCAATGCCACAGCAAAGGTAGACATTTGTCAGTTACTATCTGAACACAAGCGTTAGTCTTTTTGTAATCTTAATTTCAGACATTTAATTTAAAATGGATAATTTTGTGCTTTGACTGCAGTACATACAGACGAGAGATCTAAACACCACTTTCCTATTTGTAGGCTACAGTGGCAGCTTTTGCAGCAAGCGAGGGACACTCACATCCACGAGTTGTGGAACTGCCCAAGACAGAAGAAGGGTTGGGTTTCAATATAATGGGCGGAAAGGAGCAAAACTCACCAATTTACATCTCACGGATCATCCCAGGAGGCATCGCTGACCGACATGGAGGACTGAAAAGAGGGGACCAACTTCTCTCAGTGAATGGAGTGGTATGTTTGTGATTCACAGCATGTTTTACACTTCAGACTGAGCCTGAGCAAATTCTCTATTTCAGATTTTTTTTTTAAACAGACAGATATTAGAAATAATAAATTCTTCAAAAAAAACTAATGCACAGCTAATTTTTGTTTCAGTATTTTAAAAAAAGCAAATGTAATCACAGTATGTGCAAAAATTTGGGCACCCATCTACTTGTAAACTCCTTGTTTATTAACTTGTTACACCATAATTTATTAATGAAGACTTGTAAGGCAGGTCAAGAACTCTCCCACTCGTCAAACTCTTCAAGTAGTGCAAAACAGTAACAGAGTCTTTTAAGAAAATGACAGAGTCCCTTAAAATGAAGCTTTTTAAAACCTAATAAACAGGGGAGTGCTATGAGAAGATATCAGCTTGTAGCTTGGAGTTGTTGGCAACAGTTTGTCCATCATAGGGACTGATAGGATTCATTCAGTGGAATTTGTATCAACAAAAAAAAAATCAATAAAATCCTCTGCCTGTGCTTTTTTTTATTTTCAGACTTTCATCATCATGTTGGTTCATTATTAGCCATAGAGTCTGACAATGATGGCCATTTACCAGCTAAACTGCCTTCAGTAATCCATTTTAACCTTGAGCTAGCACGAAGCAGCTGTCAGAAAAAAACCTCAGAATTAAAGAAACCTCGTGGAGCCTTTGGCATCTTCTTGGCTCTATGGAAAAACATTTCCTTATGTCAGTGACTGGAAGCTGGTCATTTAATAACAATAATAATAATAATGTTAGTAATAGTATAGTGATGTAAATAATGAAGGTGTTAGGTTCCTCTTATAAAGCTCTGGAAATGTTAATGTGTTCAACATGTTTATTATGGCTTAAAGATGGTCACAGTGAGTACTGGTGAGGATCACTGAATGTAAACGTGCCATGCTATTGTCTGGAAGTGTAAATATCAAAGATCAGCCAATAGCAATCATCCAGTTGACTTTGTTTATTGCTCAGCTTTTTCCCTCATTAAAATGTCCAAATTGCAGGCTGTTATATGTGAACAGCTGCTAAAGCTTATGTTGGAACCACATTCACTCCAGTACATATAAAACTCCTGTTTACTCCAAAAGTGGCCACATACCTTGTTGCTCTTGTGTTTAATAATTGGACCCAGTAGGTAAATCTGTAGAAATCACGGACTTTTATCTGTTTCTGGTAAAATCTTAAAGTCAGTTTCTGTGTTTCTTTTGTCTTTAGAGTGTGGAAGGAGAGCACCATGAGAAAGCTGTGGAACTCCTCAAAGCAGCTCAGGGCACAGTGAAGCTGGTAGTAAGGTACACCCCCAAAGTCCTAGAGGAAATGGAGTCACGTTTTGAGAAAATGAGGTCGGCGAAGCGCCGGCAACAGAACAACTTTCCCAAGTAGGATTTTCCCATGTTGATGCCCAGCTCCCGTGTCTCTCCTCCTTTAGCCTTCTAGCCCTCTGTTCTGATCCCTTTCTCATCTCCCTGCCCCCAAAAAAAGAACAAAAAAAAGAACACGCTCATGTTTAGTTTTAGGTCCCTCTCATACATACTGTATATTGCGCTTCTGCCCTTTTCTGTAGCATTTTGATATTCACCGTCGTGTATTGTACTAGACACTACAACTCTAGACGAACACTAGGAAGATCACGATTGTCAGTGTGTGTCACACCATGTGCATTATTTTTGAATTGACAATTTGAATGCAACTTTTGAGACAAACTATACAACTGCTTTGACTGAAAAGGTAGTGTTTTTCAGTGATTTATCAGAGCCACTACCAAGTGCCTCAGGGCAAACACATTTATCTTATGTACTGTTTTTACTTTCTCTTCTTTCTTTAACCGTTTAAATTTCTGGAAATTAAACTATTGTGGCAGGAATTAATTCATGCTTTTCACCTGTTTTCTCAGAGACCGTAGCTTTAGAGGTGTTGATGACAGTCTAAATTAGTTAAAAAGTGATAAGTTGTTAGATTGGTATAATGCCTACCCTACAAAAAGTAACAAAAGTGCTGGATTATGTTTGAGCGTTCTCTCTAGGCTTACCCTGTAAGAATTTAACATCATGCCACACTATAAAAAGCACCAGTAAGTGATGTAATGGGGTCTCAGCAACTCGTGAACTAAATAGCTGACACCACAAAGACTCGCACATTTATCAAAACAAAAAAAACCCCCTAGAAACTCTGGAGTCACTATGACATGAGATGAAAGTCAATTATTTTGTTTTGACATAAATGATGAATGTACTGTCTCACATTTTTACTCTTGATAAGAAGTCACTTATCCAGTAACCATCAGAATAAGATACAATTAGGCATTTGTAAAATCCAGCTAATCAGTAAGGCCCTGGTCATGCAAGCCTAGAAACCAAGCAGAGACCCCCTGGCAACCACCGATCATTAGGGAAAAATGTGTATTATCCAACTGATTGGAGAGTGTTTGCTGGAGATTGCTGGCTATCTGTGAAATCGACTGCTACAGCCTCAGTCACAGGGCTTAGAGGCTTGTTAGCAAACCCATGGAAACCTCTGGTTGCTAGGGAAAAAAAGTGTGCTCCCCAAACGACTGGCAAGTAGTTGCTGCCAGCGACTACGTAAAATGATTAACAAAGAGGTTTGGTTGCTAGCAGATAGCTGTGGTTACTTACAGTTTGCAAGGATAATGCCAACTTACCTGCAAACACTCACCAACTGTTCACTGAGTGAAATTTCAAAAACTGTGATACAAACCAGAAGCCGATCCATTCACCTCAAAAGTAGAAGTTGCGCCTTTTAAAACATGTTGACAGCAATAGTAAGACACAATTTTTACTTTGAAGGTGAAAGTGTCTCCAAACTTGCACTCCCTCAAGTTTCACTACTGCTCAGCAAGTAATTGGTGAGTTTCTGAGGTTTTTGGTGCAGCGCCCTCTTTTTCCCCCTGCTTGCAAGCACTCACCAACTAGTTGAGGAATACACGTTTTCCCCCGAGCAACCAGAGAACGCCAAGCGGTCGCCAACCAGCCTCTAAGCCCGTGTGACCAAAACTTCAGTCACATTAATGCAGCATGTAAGTTTTGATCACTTGTTCAATGAATGAAATGTTAGTACACATACTGTATATAACCTCTACAGTGTTTGGTGTATTATGCTGTAAATCTGCTGCAGTGACATATATCTCTTTGTGATCTTTCATCAGTTTTTTTTTCTTACATTTTGTAACTTAATGTCTAGCAAGGGAGTCGTAAATCAAACATTCGCTTAACCTGACTTTTTTTATTCTTATATCGCATACATGGTAAAGGACAAAAGACCATACAGGTGCTTGGGTAAGATCTGTTGACAGCTACTTCAAAAAATCATTTTCTGATGCTTGTAAAATGTTAATAAAATGTTAGCAAAGCCCATATTTCAATAATTTACAGCAATAATTTCAAACTTGGTCTTGCCTGCATGTCATTACCAATTTATTTTCCATTTATCTTTGCGCAAATACATTTTTTTCTTTTTCTTTTCTTTTTTTTTTTAGGTGGGTTG
>VVHJ01027571.1:9070-25461 GCA_015107715.1 Tylochromis polylepis
TATATATATATATATAATATATAATATATATATATATATATATATATATATATATATATATATATATATATATATATATATATATATATATATATATATATATATAAGTTTTTTACCTGTTGTAACAAAAGAATTCCCAAACTTTGGCGTAGATAAAGTGCATCTTCTCTTATTTACCTTAATAGCTTATATTAAATTATAATAGAAATTTATACTTAACCTATAAGGTTAACCTATTAGCATTATGAATAAATCATTTACAACATGTGGCTACTCTGCAGTGGGCTATTCATGATGATTTAGTACTTTAACTATGCATTTTCAATTTAATAATAACAGGTTTTTGTGGCATGTATGAAATTATAGAATTATACCTACTAAAATTGTTTACTTATATTTATTATCAACTAATCAGACCTTGAGGATTACTTTGAAACGGTCGTTATAAAGCTATGCATGCCACTTTAAATCCTACTTATATTTGTGCAATTGAATCAATTTAATCGGAGATCACTCTGATACTAAAAATATGGGCATACCAGTAAACCAGCACCACTGGTGGTAAAAACAATCAGATTTGTCTATGCACAGGTAAATTCTTAATTTTCCTCCATGACTTTAAAAAAAAAAAATTATTATTAATCTTGTTAAAACCACAGGGAGTGACTGGAGATGGGCAAAAGAGCCACATGTAATCTATTATATAGTAACTGGTAGTGCACGTGTACTCTCAGGTACAGTATATTACAATGGGATACTTCATAAATTATAAGCTGCACTTTCTCTATCCAAATGCATCTGTTCTTTCAGGTACAATTTAAGTGACCCCCCCACTTTTTAAGACTACTCTGCATTAAACATCGAAGATGGACCAAAGTTCTCTTTTAAAGTAGAATTGTTGGCCTGATTCACTTTAACTGCTGTTTGAATATTTTATTTAACCAGGAAGTCCCACTGAAATAAAGTTTATTTTATAAGAGAGACCTGATATAGGTAGCAGCTTTACAAACTCAAAACATTAATAGCATAAAATACAAGATCTACAATACAGAAATGCCCATCACAAAAAATTTAAAACATCCACTTGTCTTCAGTGTGCTCCTTAAGAAGATTTTAGATTGAACAATAGCTATATAAGTGAGTCTTTTTCTTTCTAAATATCCTGGTTTAAAAGTAAAACTTACTTTTAGTAAGTTCTCTATCTATATTAACAAGATACAGGGGATAATATGCTTATCTTTATAGTAATCTGCATTCATAATTGCATACAATACAAAGGGTCTGACCTTGACAATGAGTGGATCTTGTCTGGTGAGACCTTTGTCAGAGAGCTGGTCTCTCTCAACAATCCAGGGGTGACGAAGAACCTGAAAACCATCACAGTGAAACTGATACCAGCTCTGAATGTATATAATGTATACAACGTGGTAACACCACAACCATGATACACCTGTAGTATTGCAACCAATGTACTTATATAGCCACCGCACACAATATACTGTTGTGATTTGAACAGCAGGCTCAGTGCACATATGTACATATTGGATAAAGGAAATGATATGATGTAAAATGTCAGTTTGTATACATTTTTGTAATCTATTGTATTGCTTTGTCTAAATTAATACAATTCTTATCTGTAGCATATTCATTACATCATGATGAATATGATGGTAAGTATTCATTACTAAAACTAAACACACAAAAAAACTGTGTCAAGGTGGGACCTACACTATACTAATAGCACAATATGTCATATGGCAGGCCAGTTTATTTTATGGACTAATGGTACCTGTGGGGCAGTCAGACGCTGGTGAGGGTCCACATGAAGCATCTTAACCACGATATCCTGTTAAACAAATTGGTGATATAGACAGTTAATATATTTGTTCTGCGGTGATACTACGATGTGCTAGAGGCAAACATTTCCATTTTATGCAAATCAGAAAGCATTAAGATGTTTGAACCTTGGCTGCTTCTGACACCAGATCCCAGTTTCCTCCTGTGATAATGAATTTCCCACAGCCGATCTGAGCCAGGATCTCCTCTGCTGTGTCCTCGGGACTGCTGGCAAATGGGCTGAAACTGACCAATAACAATGCCCACTTACTCACTTAGAAAGCAATTCAATCTAATAAAAAAAAAATGCATGACGCCAGAAAACCATGACCTCAGATTTGGGACATTTTCTTTTATTGTCTCACTGTTATTTCAACGGGGGGGTATTTAGACAACCTGTTTATTGCTGTAGTGGGAGTCTTTGAAGATGATCACAATTTACATACAGTTTACACCTTTCTGCCAGAAAGCTGAACTTTATCACAATCTGTCAGTATAAGTTGTATTAAGACCTTATAAACTCACCCAGCTATCATAGTGTAGAGCAGGATCCCCAGGCTCCAGATGTCACAGGCTGCATCATAACCCTGTTTCCTCAAAATCTGCACATATGCAAAAAAAAACCCACTCGTTGTACTCACAGATATCTGTTAAATAATTTGTATAAGTGTTACTGACTGGCATCTTGTAATGACTGGTGATGTACCTCAGGAGCCATGAAAGTAGCTGTGTAACAGGGAGTCATCAGCAAACCATTTTCAGCTCTGAGCTGTTTGGCAAAACCAAAGTCACATATCCTGATGCACTCTGGGAGTCCACTGTCATCTGCATAGCGGATGTTGCTGGGTTTCAAGTCTCGATGCACAACCTGGAAAAAATAATAACAATAAAGTCACTATTAAACCTTAATAATGTACATACTACGTGGACAAAAGTATTGGGGCACCTGCACATTACACCTACGGGAGCTGCATTTCCATGGAAACTATTGCCATGAAGCTCCCAGCACACAGTTTTTGTGCTGATGTTAATGCCAAAGGAGGTTTGGAGCTCTGAAGTTATGGCGCTTTGGCAACGTATATGCATACTATGGCACTGGGGCTGGAAAAAACGCCTGAATTCAAAGATTAATTTTTAAGGCCTCCTTTCATCCAGCTTACCCCCTGTGAGTGTAAATATTCCACAGTTTTGGTCAGAGTGCAGATGATGTCTGATGCATCTCTCTCAGTAAAATTTGTGTGCATCAGAGCTTTGTCCAGCAACTCGTCCCCTCTCAGTAATTCCTGAACCAGATACACACACTGGCCATCGTCAAACACCTATAGGTAAAGGTGAATGCAGAAGACAGATACAAACAAATAGCTTTTAAAGAAGAAAAATTAGATGCAAATTAAAAATCACTGATCTGCAAGCTCATGTGTAGTACTTACATCTTTCAGAGTAATAATATTTGGATGCTGTCCATATCTTAACAGAATCTCAATCTCTTCTGATGGATCTCTCCTTGCTCTGTCAATAATCTGACATAAATGTGCACAGCATATCAGCATGAAGTTAAAGGATCACCAATGATTTGTGAACATACCTGAAAATATTTTATGGTTTTATTAAATATTCCCATGCTCAACTTCTCACATTGACTAACTTTGAGTTACAGCTCAGGGAGCATGCAAGTTTTGTCCAGTTTGACTACATTCTAAGTGAGATTTATAGGTTAAACATCCCATTTTAAGATGTAAGCAGCCCCAAAGAGTCATTTCACAAGCTAACAAATAGCCCTGTTTACATTCAACACCATCATAGCAAAGAATACTACAGCTGAGGCTCTAAAAGCCAAGAGTGACTCAGTAGTGTATTTAAATAAATTGCAGTTCAGGTTAAGTGTCCCCTACCTTCACACAATACTCCACTGAAGTAATTCTGTGCAGACATCTTTTGCAGACAGAAGTTCCCGTGTGTCCGATTTCTTCTTTCAGATCATAAACATCAGTGAAGGCCAGATCACCACAGAGATGCTACGGAGAACACATATAATCAGGTGCACAAACACACTCCAACATTACACCTCATGCACATATTAGAGTCACATGTTAAATGACTTATGTAGTTGCTGGCAGGAATTTATTAGGGTAATGTTTGGAAAGGTCAAAAACATCAAATAACTAACTTCATTATTTAATCTGTTTATCTGTCAGTTAACTCATAAACACATAAATCAAACTGTGTGCTAGTCTGTGATTTAATTAGATGCAGAGATGTAGAGTTATACCTGTGCAATGGGGTTGATGTTCAGCTCTTGAGAAGTAGGCGCTACTGTAGCAACACTGGACTCCTGATTTTGGTTAGCTGCAACGAAGCTAAAACCACGAAACAACTGGTGTGTGTTCGCGCTGGGAGGGATGCCTGGAGAATCTGGATATCCCAAGACACATTGAACCAAACGTCTGCAGAGCGCTTGACAGTGTTTTAGAAATATTAAAGTTTAGTAAATACGATTGATCAATATGGTAGTTTTCTTTTTCCTTTTTTTTGTTCCTCATTGAACCGAATCACCTATAACATATATGTTACTTCTGTATTTGCATGTGTGTCTACATGCTTTAGTTACCAGTAGGTGTTCTGGAGGTGAACTCAGGGTCAAAATGGAAAGTGTCTTCAGGTCTGCCAACAGTTGGTTTGAAGGGAGGCCTCACTTCCTTCTTGTATAGCTTCTATGAATGAGGACAACAAAATTGAGAAATAGGAATACTGTTACATCAGCATCTGAATTCACCACAAATGACACATGATCTGTAAAGGTGGTATAAAAGTCACAAGAAAGCATCATGCAAAAGTTTTTGCTATAGCTGTGTTTAGGGGGAAAAAAAGATTATTTCAGTCAGATCTGATAAAAATGGCCTACAAGTTTGTTGACTTTGCACACAAATAAGACAAATAAGTAAAGAAATTTTATTTAAACATGGAAAAATAATTGCCCAAAGTGCTATACTAAACAATCAAAAGTTGATAAAATATTTTAAAAATTACAAATTAAAACATATCCACAATAAAAAAAAAATAATTTAAAAAAACCCAACAAGCATCAGTTTAAGAGCATTTTCTATGAATAAGTCTGCCCTGCACCAGTCCATCACTGTAACCTGTAAACTTCCCAGTTCAGCCTACACTTAGGGTCAAGTATAAACTTTGATTAACATGGACTTTTCTTTTAATATATTTTCAAAAACATTTCAGAATAGGAAATATCCAGATAATATTATGTACAGATCCAGTATCTGATTAAAAAATCTAAAATGATTTAGGACAACTTTATTTTGTCATATTATAATATGACTTGCTAAGTAGTCCTTACCTTAGAAAATAATCGCTCATCTTCCTGTTCTTTTTTATATCTTTCTCTGTCTGGAGTGATATTATCCCACTTTATCATTTTTTCCTCCCTGGTTACAGCCACTGTACCATTAGCTAGCAGACAGACACTGTGCAAAACTGTAGCACTTGTTACATCATCCATTCATTCATCCATTCATTCTCTTCTGCTTATCCTTATCAGGGTTGTGGGGGAGCTGGAGTCAATCGCAGCAGTCATGGGGCAAGAGGCAGGGTACACCCTGGAGAGGGCAGGGCTAACAAAGAGAGACAGACAACCATTCACACTCACATGGGCAATTTCAAATCATCAATTACCCCAATAATTGCATGTCTTTGGAGTGTGGGAGAAAGCTAGAGAGAACCCACGCAAACACAAGGAGAACATGCAAACTCCACACAGAGAGGCCCCAGCCAGACAGTGGAGCCGAACTCAGGCAATAGTGCACCATGCACTATACACAATATTTTGTTTTTCACTGACTATCATATTCAATTACTCATTAACTGAAGTAAAAAAAAATTAATGTAGAGCAAATTAGAATGTGGCAGAATACAACAAAGTCCTTCTAGAAGCAAGTCCTGCAACATGGCACCTATCTTGAAACACCTCTCCAATGATGGAAAACATTTTTTTAAAATAAATAATATGAAGAAGTGACTGGTGGCTGGTTGTATACCCATCATACAACAGGAGAAATGCACATGCTGTAATACTGAGTATTGCCTGCAGATGTCACCACTGCAGTGCCCATTGAAGGGAACAGTCTTCCAGGGTTCCTATTACTAGCAAACATGTAAAGTAACCAACAGAGACCATTAGAAATTGGGATGTTTTGATGCATTTGAGTATTTGGTTTACATTTGATGGTGTTGAGAAAGTGAGGCTACAAGTCTTTACCATTTCAAAGATCAAGACATTAAAGAAAGGCTAAGACCACAAAGAGAGAAAAGGTTCTGATAAATGATGGTGGAATCATTCTGCCTGATAGAGAACAGTGATTTAATTAGCATAGTGCAGAATAGAGCATAAGCCTCTTACTGACAGTTGTCACATCAAGCCAGCAACACCATGTGTAAATGGGAGCATGTTGTGTGGAAGTGAGCAGGTAGTAATCTAGTGAGGAGGGTTGCAATGGGAGCCTGCGGTGAGGGCAGAGATTAGCAAGCATGTAAAGCCGATGATAGTGGATTCCGATAGAAATAAGAGCACCACAATTCACAAAAGCAGATAAACGAGAGTGCCACGCTTTCCGAACATCTGTGATTAAAAAGGAAGGGTGCTTTAAGAGATCAGAGCAGATATTTATAGGGAGGGTGATTACAATCAATAAAACAAATGAGTCTATGATTGCTTTGCTGAGATTTCTGCTTTAAAGAAGAAAACTGATTTGAGGGGGGAAAAAAAAACAAAATCCCTTTTTATGGCAGTCAGCAGGCTTGGTGGTGTGTAACCAACACGAATATGTGTCACTTTTTTAAAGTAACTCTGAATGAATGAAATGTGGATTAAATAGCTCACCCAGTCTCACGAAAATGCAATCTTCAGATTTATAAAAATGACATGAATATTTTTTCTGCTTCTGTTGACAAATGATTCAGTTCTTTTTAACATGCATTAAGCACAGCCTGCATTTTGAAGAACCCCAAGGGGCCAAATAGTTTTTCATGGCACTGTACATCCAAAGGAGCTGAGGTCTCAAGGTTAGATTAAAATAGTTAGGATAATGTCTTTAGTGAAAACATTTGCACATGAGCCAACTTTCTGAGACGAAGGCTATTACAGATAAGAAGATTAGATGCAAAAAAAAAAAAAAGTTAGGCAAGATGGACAGAAAAGGAAGTTAGGGTTTTGCTGCTAACCAACATCACATGAACATGTTAAAAGTGCCATGACTGTGGATGACTCTTGAGGAAGTGAAGGAGCAGTTGTCTTGATGACAAGGCACACCAAATAAACGTGATCCATGTGTTGCTGATTTTAAGTTTAACTCAGGTCAATAATCTCATTACTGCCTCTTAAAACTACAACAACAGTGTAGCTGGTGCAGTAAGAAATTATTTTTATACATAAATGTGGGAGAGACAATGGTTATAAGACAATAACAGTATAATACAAGTTTATATGTATATTGCAAATATGTATATTGCAGAATACTCTTAATAAACTGTACTTACATTCCAGTCTATTGATGCAAAGAAGCGATGCCTTTTTATTTCTTCTACTCCATCTGGTCCTGCACCTATCAGTAAGACATAGTAAGAGAATCAGAATCAAGTGCAATGCCTTTTATTGCCACTGCATTATAAGATGCAACAAAACTGAGGTGCTACATCTTCAGGTGCCTCCAAAATAAAAACCCATTCACACAACACAATCATTCACACAGCAAAACAAACCCTTTCAGTTGAAGATAAGGAATAAAAAGTAAACATAAATGCCTTTGATTGTGATTTT
The DNA here is from genome assembly GCA_015107715.1 of Tylochromis polylepis. Taxonomy (NCBI): domain Eukaryota; kingdom Metazoa; phylum Chordata; class Actinopteri; order Cichliformes; family Cichlidae; genus Tylochromis; species Tylochromis polylepis. Next base: position 16,734 of record VVHJ01027571.1, read on the forward strand.
TTAAGGCTCTTGAGAGCTATCTCACTCTTGCATTTAGATCACTGTTAAAATGATCATGAATTTAGTAAGTAAATTTTTAGTAAACCTTGAATGGACAAAGTGTGATTTCTAATGTTATATGTGGTAGATTTGTAATATACATGATATTGCTGAACATAACTGGCACACTACAAATGGACTGTAGCTGTGAGTAAGGTCACTTTAGTTTTACTTTTGCTGAAACTGCATACTGGCTCCATCAGTAAACGGTGATAGTTTGTAAAATAAATTTTACCAAATTAAAATAAAGTTTGAGTTTTACTTTAGATTGCTAATGCAATCACTGGACACATTATTAGGTACACCTTGTTAGTACTGGTACTTTTCCCTTGAGAATTGTCTTAATGCTTCATACTACAGACTTAACAAGGTGATGGAAACATTCCTCAGAGATTTAGATAGGCTCACACAATTGCTGTAAATCTCCTGTTCCACCACATCCCAAAAGTGCTCTATTGGATTGAAATCTGGTGATTATAGAGGCCATTTCAGTACAGTGAACTCATTGTCATGTTCAAGAAACCATTTTTGATTATCTGAGCTTTGTGACATGATACATCAGCCATCAGAAGATGGGTACACTGTAAAGGGATAAAGGGATGTACATGGTCATTAACAATATTCAGTAAATGAGATATGTTGATACTAAGGGGTCAGAATGCGCCAAGAAAATATGCCCCACACTATTACACCATCATAAGCAGCCTTAACCCTCCAACAAGGCAGGATGGATCCATGATTTCATGTGTATACAAAAATTCTGACCCTATCATCTAAATGTTGCAGCAGAAATTGACACTCATAAGACCTGGCAACAATCCCAGTAGATCAGAACAGTTTCTGAAATATACAGATCAGCCCGTCTGGCACCAACAACCATGCTACATTTAAAGTCACTTAGCTCACCTTTCACCCCATTCTAATGCTAGATTTGAACTTCAGCAGGTTATCCTGACCATGTCTACATGCCTAACATGTGACATGTGACAGCAATTTCCTGCTGAATTGCTAAATTATTTGCTTAAATGAGGTGCTGATTAGGTGTACCTATCATGAGAGGCCAGAGAGTGTGTACTCTGTAACTGCTTTGCAGCCAGTCCTGCAAAATAAGAAGTGACTTCAAAAATTAACCAAATGGACACAAATTGCTGATGATCTAAGTTTATTCTAAAAACACATTTAACTGTCATTGTTCAAGGTTTTTATACGTACCGAGTCGATTAGCAGGATTCCTCTTGAAGAGCGCTCTTAATAAACTCTGCACTTCAGGACTGAGGAACTGTGGCATTCCCAGCTTAGCCCTGAACACACAAACCAAGAAACAGGTTTATGCATGTTTATGTCTGCTAACAGTTTATTCTTATGTTCATTCAGGTATAGTGGCTCTCTTGAGATTGATAATTGCAGATTTATATAAGAAGCTTATCCTATAAACCAACCCTCAGAAATCAAAGATACTTTAAGATATTAAGGTACAGAATACTGATAATTGAAATGCAGTTGGAAAATGGGAAACTGATAAGAAATTTTAAACATTACATCCTGTAGAAGATGTGAAGCTTCAATAAAATAACAACAATAATTGGTCTTACTTTAGAATAAGCGCCATTGTTTCTTTCCGATCTTTTCCTTGAAAAGGTAATGATCCCGTCAACATTTCAAACTGGAAAACACAACAAAACAACTGTCAAAACACGTCCGCCCAATAGTGGAATCTGTGGAGGTGGATTATCTCATTAGCATGCTTGCTTCAAATTTTATTAGTCATTTGACTTCCACTGCAAACGGGCCAAATCAGAAACAAAGCTGTTAAAATTAACGCATAATACCATGACCTAAATCACATTTAACTGGAAAAGGCTGATTATTAGAGGCAGAAGATAAAGATATACACTGGTTAACACTGTAACAGACCCTAGCACCCTGTGACTAACCTACTGTGCACTCTGATAATAAATTTTCCCACACCCAATGGTATTCACCCACATCAAAGATTAGATTACAATGTGAAGGATTTCTTTCCTTCTTTTTTTTGTCAGTAATCTCTTTTACTTTTCAAAATCTCTACAGCCCATTGGGAAATCTTCAGCTATTTATTTGTTTATTTTAATTTCAGTACATTCCTAACAGCAGACAAGGGCAGACAGGGTTGATATCTTCCCCTAGTGACCTAATGTAGCTGCCAGCTGTCAGTGAATGTTTAACCTCTCAGTATTAATAAAGTAAGCCACCAGGCTAGCGAAACAAGCAGCATCCAGCAGATGCACGTTTGCTGAAAATAATGGGACCTAATCTGCCAGATACAGTAATTAAAGTTGTTTTACTGCCAGAGGAAAGCCAAACAAAGAAATCAGTGCACTGGCATATTATCTAAGAACCGAGTTTGTAGCTGAGAAAATGCAGTTAATTTATTATTAGACAAAACATATAAGCCAGCAGAGTGACTACATGCTCAGAGGGAAAATTACTCATGCATGTCAGAAGTGTAGAGAGTCTATCAAAGTAAAAGATTTAAGAGTTCTTACCATAAGTACGCCAAATGACCACCAGTCAGCGCTTTGTGTATGCCCTCTCCTGTTTACAACCTCTGGAGCCATGTACTCTATTGTTCCACAGAAGGAATAAGCCCTTTTATCATGGTCAATAGCTTCCTTACTCAAGCCAAAGTCTGGATGGTGAGACAGAGACAAAGGGGACCACAGTCAGAAGACAAATAGAGACAGAAAAGCAGAGAATTACAGATTGTTTTCAGTCAGATGTACTGACCTGTAATCTTTATATGTCCTTCTTCATCCAGAAGAATGCTTAATAGGGAGAAAGAGAACTTTAAAATCAACATCGAAATTTTTTTTGTAAAATGCACGGAAATACCAAAAGGGATGTTTATGAGCTAGTACTTTTCAGGCTTGAGATCCCTGTAGATGATCCCCAGACTGTGTAAATGGTCCAAGGCCAAAGCCAGCTCTGCAAGGTAAAACTTCACATCCTCTTCTGTGAACATTACCTAGTACAAATGAACAAATGTATCAAATATAATGTGCGAAAAAGAAAAGTGAAGAAAAGGGAAAGTGATCTGTCACGGATTTGCATATTTCTTTTTGAGCTCTCTCTTATGAAATGTGTTCACTTTTCACCAGAGCCAACCAAACTATGGCACATTGTCTCGATATGTGTGCCTTCTTTAAAGTACAGAAAATGACTGTCTTTGATCTCTTTCACAGGTGACTGATGGGAGTTATACTAACACTTATCCATAACAAACAGTGAACAGTGGATTATGATTTGAACCAGGAAGCCTACCTCCTTGGACAGACGAGTGAAAAGGTCTCCTCCTCGGAGGAAATCCAGGATCAGGTAGAGCTTCCCTTCTGTTTGGAAGGCTACACAAATACATAAGTACATACACAAACAGAAATACAAGTTAAACAGATCTATCTATCTTTAATTGCTGAATTGGGGACTATAAAGTATTCTATTATTTTGTGCACAGTCTGCACATTTATCTGCAGTTGTGTATAGATAAAAATCAGGGCAGACTACAATGACCTTTCCTTAATTTTTGAACATGTATGCAATGAAAAAAATGACTTGTGAAATGTCACCTGTTCTCTATGTAACAGATCAAAATGACTAATTAGCCAACTGCTCTACTGAAGTCCCCCAACAGCACACAGCCCCATTTAAACAGACACTAGCTGTTGATTTAGAACTACAGGATGAGGGATATAGACCAACTCAAAAATGGTTTTTATTTATTAAAAAAATAATGACTTACCCAAAAGGAAATTTTCTATGCTCATTTCTGGTTCCATAACTTTATTCCTTAACTCTATTAAAGTAGCTTTGCATGATTCATAGTTCAACAATATCCTTATTTGCCCTGTACTGGGCTTTACTACTAACCCTCAGTTCATCTACTGTCTGAAATAAGCCATTTCAGCTTTCTTCCCCCCCCTTAAAAGTCAATTTTCCCTTTAAGTGGATGCTGTTTGGAAAACAGCACACAACCAAGAACAGAAAAAAAAACTCTGAAACAGAGCATTTAGGGCAATCTGAGTTTTTGCCTTATTACTTGTACGTATGTTGACCTGATTACTTCAAATGTTTGGCCATGTTTAATGGCCAAACATTCACTATTAATAGTATATATATTGTGGAGTACCCAAAATATCATTCTATATGTACAATGACAATAGATTCCAACACATACATGCTGAAAAAGCAGAAGTAACTCATACTCACCATAGTGAAGTTTAACTATAAATGGGTGGTTCACTTCTGCCAGTATATCTCTTTCCATCTTCGATCGCACACGATCTCGAACTGAGTAGGAGATAGAAGGCAGTCTTTTTAATGAAGTTTCAGCCAGTTCATTCTGTAAAATGTCACAAGTCTAATAACATGAGTACGTGTAATGTAGGACAAAAATGCATTTCCTTGAAATGAAGGTAAATTAAATCCATACTGCAGTGTAGCTGGTTTATAGTGCAATGAAAACCACAATAACAGTGTTATTGTAACATCTGTCTACTTGATAAGATGACAGTGCAACTCTTTAGATTCCAGGGGTGCAGGTTAAGAGGATTAAGGCTTGTACAAAGTCACTAAATCAGCACATGACATCTGAACCTGGTTTTACAGTACACCCCTGTTTACAATAATCTCGGCTGACGCAAAACAGTTTATCTGAATCAAAAGTACAAACTAACCTCTTTTACTCAAAATCCCCTTGAATGTAGGGCACTGTGAGAACTTGGGCAATGATATATCTATTGCTCCTCTACTAAACCAATAATAATTTTAACAAATGACCATGACTCAGATCCGAGCCTCTGTGGAGGTGTGCTTGTTTTGTTTCTTTCTTTAAATATAGCCTCATAACAAGAACATGATACAAAAGGGATTTGTTTGAAAGAAACTTTTTTTTTAAATTATTGAATTAATTAATTATTGAAATTATGCCAATGGGACAATATGCCAAGTGTATTTGCAGTTTTAGTGCGCATTTCAGATTTTCCTCTTAATTTTTCAACAAATGCAATATTACTAAATCACCTTTTAGCGTTGCTTTCTTCAGGACCTTCATGGCATATAGCTGTCCTCTGTCCATTCCTCTTATTTTTCTAACCAGAAACACCTGCAGTGATAATCATCATAAACATCACATTTTGTGCAACTGTTTAAAAAAGATCTTTTGTAGTGACGTTTCTGAAACAAAAGACAAAAACAAACTTACCATTTGTATTTCCATGCTCTTTATTTTCACAACATCCTATTTTTGTTAAATGCTATATTCACCCTTAATTTGTAGGTTACCAAGCTAGAGTAAGTTACCATTACGTTAAAAGTAATGTGGCTTTTTTTTGTGGTAAAAAAGCCACATAAATGCGGTTTCAGTGCAACAGAGATGACAGCTATGATTTAAACAAGGTCTGCAATAATTTAGCAGACATATAGCAAGCTATGTAAACATGCTATCCGAGCCACACTGTGGCGTGACCTTTTGTCCCTGCCTGCAGCCTTGGAAACGGCAGCCACATGCCAACATCTGCCAAGGCCCATTCTGACCTCTAATCTACAGTAACACTAACAAATCAGTGGGCCTTTACTAATTTAAATAAACTTGGTGATCTGTGAAACTGTTGTCAAGGCAGCTAATCTACAGATAATTAGAACTGGATGGCTTATCATTACCAGATGATTGGCTGGTAAAGCATAATCAGTTGCGGCACTGAAATCAGACATGCACATATTCACTGTGCCAAAAGGTAAGCAGACATCTCCTGGCTCATACTTTTTGTGTACTTTTCATTTGAATCTAGTCTTTCAGAGTTAAGGAGGACCTTGGTTCTAAGTGGATTGAACCATAGCGCACTTGTTTTTTTACAGCGGCATTTTAGGCAATGCTCTCCTCTTTTCAATAGCATAAAGCAAATACAAAACCCCCCCACAATTTCTTGAGTTTGTGTGAAAAGCCTTGACCGGTCTGCACAGACCTCTGACTTCAACTGAATCCAACACCTTTGGGAGGACTTGCAGCACTGACTGTGAGGCAGACCATATTGCACCACATCACTGTCTGACCTTAACGTTCTGGTGTCTGAGCAGGAGCAAATTCCTGCAGTGTGGTTTCAAGCTATCTTGGAAATACTTCCCACAGGACTGGAGGCAATTATAGCAGCATATTAATGCTGATGTTTCTGGATGAAGTGTTCAACAGTCACACGAATGTGCATTTACTTTTGGCCATCAAGTGAGAAGTCCACATATTCTAATAAAACTGAGAGGAATACAAATATCACCATGATCATTATACCATATACATGTAGCCTGAGAGGTGACCTTCTAGACCTTTTAAGGTTATTTATTTTTATTATCCAGTATTGTCAACACTGATATTTTCTGTAGGGTCAGTGTCCCATCACTTTTATCAGATTAGAGCTTTAAAGCTGCAGTAAGTGAATGGTTGCATATTGTACCTTTCCATAGGATCCCTGTCCCAGCACTTTAAGCAGCTGGAACTGTGAAGGGTCTGCTTTCTCACAGCCCTCCTTAACATGGTGGCTGATGTCAAACTCCTTAAGTACACTGTCATCCTGATGAAAGAAAAGATAGAAGTCATTATTGGTGGATTATGGTTAAGGTGAGATTTGAATGAGATAATAAATTACACTTTACAACATATGAACAATGATTAAATTGTGTCCCTATAACCTCAATGTGCATTTAAAAAGGTCATCAATTTAATAATTACTCATTAAATCCATACATAAAGATAGATAGTCATCTACAAGCCATTATATTGCTATCAAGATATGGGCTCAGGTCACTGGAAATCATGCACAGTGTAAGCTGCCTTTTTCAGCGTATTCATTCTGCTTAATGAAGCGAATGACCAACTTCCAACAAAAGACAAGGCTTAGACTGGATATTCTAACAACATGATATACACTGCGACTTATCTTATACTGTAATTCTGTAAAAAAAATGCTACCAGGACTTGGTAAACATAGGTAATGGTTATGAATCATTTCTTCTAGCCTCCACTTGTTTGATGAAACCTGTTAGATAACCTTCATTTTTAATATATGTTAAGCTTCTCTCTGTCCTGAAGAAGCATTTGGCTGAGGTATTTGTATACCCTTGTATGCATTTAATGCAGCTTGCAATCAGCCACTAACCCATCAACATGGAATAGTTTGATAAGAGAAAGAAATTCATCCCTTGATCTGGGAGCCAGAGTGACTGAAAGTTCACATGAGGCTGAAAATAATCAAACGATCTCATTTCTCCAGTGATGGCAAGTTTTTTGATGCCATCTTCCTCCTACAGTTCCCCTTAAACCAGGAACATCCAGCAAAGCAAGTCATGATAATAAATACAGCCTTCAAATGTTATTGTCATTACAGCAAAGATAAAACAGCTGGTTTCTCCAAAGTATTTTCCTAACTATCAGGAATTCAGAGGTAATTGCAGTCTGATTTTCCAGATTGATGTGCCATCAAGAAAACAACATAGGAAAGGTTCTCATCTTGATACTACAATAATGACTAATACGAACTATGCCATACCAGTGTATATCTTGGACAGTGGAAGTCTAAAACCATACAATTAATGACCTAAGTGAATAGCAAGAATCTAGATCCATAACCCACAACACATATACAAGAGATTCAAGGATTTGGTGTTTTTGCAAATGTGCAAAATAGGTTATATTTAAAGGCCACACTGTAGATTTTTAGAAGTGTTTAAAACTGAATTATAAATGGGTTACTAAAATAACAGTTTGTGTTATATAGTATTGTTGCATTTTGATGCACTTTGAATCAATCCATGGTCTAATTTACACACATAAAAATATAAAGTCAAACTTATTGTAATGGCATTTTTCATCAGTCACTTTAAGGTCATTGAGGACCTGGCTTCAACTATAACATGCTGGAAAGTTTGAACTCATAGTGAGCAGATTGCTGCAACCCCCCCCTTTTTTTTTTTCTTTTTCTTTAATTGCTGGTTTATTCCTTAAACAAGGTCACCGGAGTAATTTCCACCCACTCCTGATGGAGCATCAGAGCATCCCATTCCCAGGGACAGGTAAACAAACTCAGGCAGGCTATCCAAAATAAAACAATCACGTTAACAGGTAGCCTGTAAAGATGATTCATCAGCACCCTTTTTGCAAAGAAAAAGGAGGGATAAGGTGAGGTTTTTCCCCCCATTAATATCCGAAACATTCAGTAGATAAGCAACAAAAGACTCACTGCCTCTCCCTCTCTGCCCTGCTGCTTTGTTTGGGCTATAAATAAACCTCCACTGCTGAGACTGACCACTGAATCAATCTGTCTGTATCCATTTATCTATCAACCTGCCTGCCTTCCTGCTTGTTTGCCCGTTAGCATTTCTGTCTGACTATATTTCCATACAACTTCTCTCTCTCGCTCTCTCTCTCTGTCCGTCACAGCACAGTAGCTCCCCTCGTCTTCCTCTATTTTCTAGCTTCCCCACGGCCAGGGAAAGCAGCAACAGCTGTAAAACGACGCAGCAGTGACTTCTGAAACATTCCAAAACAAACCAAATAACACACATTCTTTCCACAATCATTCCCATGTGCACGCACGCTGTTCTCACACACACACACACACACACACACACACACACACAGTTCACTGTCTGCTGCACATGTGAGCTG
>VVHJ01027571.1:32442-44270 GCA_015107715.1 Tylochromis polylepis
GAAGGGAAAAAAATTAAAAAAAAAAAAAAAAAAAAAATCATACAGAAAATAATATTATTTTCATTATTTTAATTTTCAAAAAAAAATTAAATTTTCTAGCAATTATATCATAATTCACGCTTTAAAGGGCTTAAGGTGCAATTGTGGTAAAACTGTTTTCAGTCAACACAAAAATGTCATTGTGTTATGTTGTGTCTACGAGAGCTTTATTGCTGATGTACTGATGAAGAAAAGACTTCAGCTGCTACTGAAAAACTAGAACATATTCTGGAACATGTTAGATCCATAGTATAAGTTACCTGGGTAAGAAGTGATACTAACCCTGGGTTTTCATAATACTGATTAGGTTAACCTTGAAACTACCTTGACAAACCCGAATCAAACCCAACATACTTCAAAAGTTTTGGAAAGGAACCAAAAACTAAGAATGGAACAACTGAAATATAAGGCACCTGGCATTGCTTTGACACTTTAAATTAAAAAAACAAAACAAAAAAAAAGGTCAGTCAGCACAGTTCAATCTGGGTGTGGCTGTTATGAGTGCACCTTCTCCCTTTTTATATAAGGTTGCTTCACTTGTCGGGGCAAGGTAGGAACTGGTTCTGCACAACGACGGTAACTAAAAGGCAATGATTTCATTAATTATACACACAATGAAAAATTCCAAGTGGAAACTCACCGAACAGAAAGTGGTTGGCCAGTGATGGGTGAGGATCATTTTGGTCCACATGTGTCTGAAATATATGATTAATTTAAGATTTCTTAAAATAATAATAATAATAATAATAATAAACCAAACCCAAAAACCAGGAAAACAAATCCAGTCTATCATTACATAAATCTATATGTTCTAATGAACCACCTTCTACGTGTTTGTCTGTACTTACTTGGATGAAATTATGAAAGAAGAGGACATGGTTAGGACCACGCATATCAATAAAGGGTAGCAGAGCCTCATGGTTGTCCTAAAATAAAATAGCAGGTTAGTCAGTAAATGGCAGCTTCTATGTAAAACTCAGCAGGAAATATCCACATTACATTTTACATATACAGTGTGGAATTACTAAGCACGCACCTTTGTGGATTCTGATAAAAATATATATATCTGACACACACAAACAATCAAAAAGCACAAAATAAGGCAAAAACATTATCCCGGCAGTTTCTCTCTCGCTCTTCAAACAGACATAAAATGCTGTCTCACAAACGTATTAACTGGGCCTCTTTATACAGCTACTTTAATATCCGTTCGTTGTTCCTGGTATCAAAAATACAGTCGGGAGAAATGTCTATCAACACAAATAAGGTAAAAAAAAAAAAATTAAAAAAATTACATATCTATCTATATATAACTTGTGGATCTTTTATTAAATCAATTTACCTATATGTGAAACTGTGATTAAGGGACCAACCTTACACTCCACCGTAACAAAACATGTGGTAGCCCAATGTAAAATTGTCTGGAGTCACTCCCGTTGTTAAGGAAATAAAGAAATGGCGACCGAGAACTTTTAACGACGCTTGTACGGGGGTGTGATTAGATAGTTTACGGTACTAGCTCACATTAACCAAACTTAGCAACAGTACATGCATTTGCAAAAACTATAATCCTAGCAAAACTCCTAACTATCAACGTTTGAAAACAATAATTTAGCGTGAAACTCCCGACTCTTTTATGTCCGCAAAAAGATCGTATTACATACACATAAACTATTTTTTAAACTCTCCTCACCTTGCGTCAAATACGTCACAGCCGAAACTCGCAAGTTATACAAATGTCGAACAGTTTCCCGTACAAATAGCCTCTGTAGGTTAAAGTACTTCACACGATTATAACCCACAGCCCATTGTTCGTTGTTTATGTTCCTCACTCGCGTCACTACCTACCTGTTTACCTAGCCAATCAGAAGCGATGCACCGCTCACGCGTCATCACGTAGCAGAATCGGTGGCTTCATTTACTCCCCGGAGTCTGCCGGCGACGGTATTTTGAAATGTGGTGCGTTGATTCAACAGTTTACAGACGTCCCTGTCCTTCACTCATAAATATGTTGAATATATTTTTAATACTATCCTCGTCATATTAGAATTACTGTACAAAAGTATTACATAGTCATTACCATTACAGCTTCCAAATATGTTTTTCAGCCTCAGTGTTAACCATGAGGTTGACAATTCTTAGACACAGAGCTAAACCGAAGACAAAAAAAGAAAGAAAGAAAGAGTTTTTACAGACACGTTTTACAGATATTATTGAGACAACAATCAAAACAAGAACACAAAATACATTATTCAGTCTGGGTCAGCATTGATTTTATTTTCTTTAAAACATATTTTTTGACAGCCTGATGGACTGAGTATTCGTGCTTATGCTAGGGTTACAAAAAAAAGGGAGTTTACTTGCACATTTACTTGTACATTCACATCTGCTTGGGATTTTTGACAAGTTGGCACCAGCTATGCAGAACACAGAAACGGGAAGTGTGTGACAGCTAGTCTGCGGATTAAAAAGCCCAGAGTGAACATACGAGAAAGCTGATTTATTCTCTGTCAGCACCAATGACTGCATGTTTTCAACAGAAATTGGTCAGCACTGGCAAAACTGTCTTCAGCATAAAGTAGGTTAAATGTACTGTATACAGTATGCTTCTCCTGTGACTTTTCACTTAAAATCCAAATGAATAGGCCAGCCATAATAAATATATGAAGCCCCATTATTGGCCAGTGTGTCAAACTGAAGGTATGGAGGGTACATTTCTAATTTCTTTCACTCTTGTCTCTTCAGGCTGGCTGTTAAAAAGTGTTTGCCATCATAAACAGAGCCTGATTATACTGCACATGTTTGCACAATCTGTTTTTAGCTTTCAAAATATGTTTTTCAGCCTCAGTGTTAACCATGATGTAGTAAAATGATCAGGGATTTAGAGAGTATACTGCTAAATGACCAACAGAGGGCTCTTTTCCTACCATAAACGCTTATGTTTTTGTTTTTACCCCGCCCACCACCACCACCACCACCACCACACACATAGACACAGACACACACACTTTTTTTTGGTAATTTCTAGACTATACTTAAGCCATTATACTTAACTAGATGAGTCAAAGGATATTTTAACAGTTATTATCATTATTATTATTATTATTATTATTATTGTTATTATTTATACTGAACCAAGGCTTTAGAGATTAGAGGTCAGGATAAAGGGTATTATTGACTGTCTGCTTGACATGGTGATATGTTATAATATTGAAAAAGGCAAGGATTAGTCTTTGGGAATTAATCTTTTTCATGAAGAATTTTAAAATTCAGGATTATGAGATTTGTTTGTTGCAGAGGTCAGTCTTGTTGCAGAAGTCAGTTTTTCTTCATTTCAGAAGGAGCTGCTGATTTTGAATGACAACTTTGAATGACAAATACAACTTATTAAAAACAGCATCTCTCTTGATAGCATTAATCCCCAATCACATCAATTTTAAACTGACTAGGTGTTTGTCTAAATCAGCTTTTCTTGTGTTCTCATCTTTTGTTTGGTGTATACACATTCGCCTGTCTATGTCATCAGGACCACGTGAAGCCACAGCCATGCCTCTCTCTCTGTCTTCCCTTTTTCCAAATGTGACTTGTGCTGTCCTCTCATGTGATTTTGTCTCAGATGTGAAATGTGTTTCAAAGCTTCTCCACTGTGTCAGGAATAGTCAAGCTGTAACTGTAGCTATTTTTATAAATAGACCCTGGCCAAAGTTCAGCATGTGGCACAGTGTCTCAAGACATTTCTGAGCACAGAATGGTGAAAGACCTTAGAGAAGTTCTAGTATTAACTAATATGCAGCTAGATTTAAACTCACGATCTACTGTATCCAGCCATTGCAATACAGAATATAAATCTGTTTTTCTCAGCTTGAGTCTGCATGTTTTAAAAGCTCTATAATGATCTTTCAGACACATTTTATTATTCATTAACATGCTATTGTGACATGGCAGAACTTCAAAGCACCAGCTCACTAGTTAAGTGCTACTTGAAAGCTCTCCATACTGATGTCTAGTCTGTGGGGCTAAAAGTGCTGCTGGTGAAAGTGTGGTATTGCCCCCCTGTGCCCTCCCCCAACATAGCATCACTGTTGTCAGATTCTCTGCATTGTCTGTGTGCTCTCGTATACTTAAATAACTCATTATTAGGCATGCACCATTAATCTAGAATACCAGAAACAAATCAGTTGGCTTCTATTAAAAAGTGTAATGAATAAACTCTATTAATCAAATAGTTTACTGGTTCTAGTGATCATGAGTCTTGAAGGATACTGGTTATATATAGGCAGCTCTGTCTCCTTTTAAGGCCTCACAGAGAGGCAGGTGGGGGACGGTTGAAGATGGGTGGTGGTTTTGTTGGCCCTGTACTTGGTTTAGGCTGACTCCCTGTGGATTCAGCTTGACAGCCGAAGTCACTGCAAAAGGAATCTCAAGGGGTAAGAAAATCAATTTTAAATTCAGTTTTATGCTCCTCTCTCCTCTGGATCTGCAGCTTTGTTTCAGATCCAAGTATAGCTGGTGGGATCAGTGGGATGGAATACAGAGAACAGACCGGGGCACAGCCAAGAGATGTTTCATGCTCCTTAGTCAGAGCTGTTAATGATACTCACTGTGATGAGTGATACTATATATTAATTTCATTTTATTATGAATATTAATTACTGCATTAGAGATATGTGATGATTCATTTGGAATAAATGAGTGACCAACAGAGAGCTATCTGTTGGTGTGCAACGCTTGGACTTTAAATGTGTTGACTTCATGTACACTTGAGCTCACTTACTCACTAACAAAGATTACACCTCACGTTAGAAAATGTACAAGCACTTGAGCCAATGTTGAGCTACTGTATTATTGCTACTACTAGTTTTGCATCTAGGTAGAAGTGTTTATCGTCAGACTGGAGAAATTCGAAGGTTTGCATTGTTCTGATTGAGATTTATAAAGGTTTACAGCTATAATAGAGAGGTTTGGGTGTTACCTGGTGAGGTGTAAAACCACAGTTTGTTTTGTGAGACCAAATAGTCAAACAGTTACAGTAAGACTGTTGTTACGCATTTCAGGGAAAATATAATGACTGTAAAAGGGCAAATCATGAGTTACGGACATAAATAAAATATTGTGCTCCAGTACTCAAATGAGAGCGATTATTTTTGATGTCTGGGAATAGAGGTTGGAGGCCAGGGGTTTAGAGGATTGTGGTTTTATTTTTTTTTCCATTATTATTATTATTTTTTTTTATGTGGCTGACTTTCTGCTTGAAGGATAGCTTCGGGCCATTAGAAGTAATGCATACAGTGACACTGAATCTTAGCAGTGTGTTTCAAAGACATGGAAGTAGAAATGTTTTTGCCGGTGCAGCACGTCTCAGTTGCCTGCAGGGAGGGAGGTTGGGTCGCAGTATCGCTTCACGTTTCATCTGACCTTATTTCTGGTCTCTGAGGACTATTAGGTGATGTAAGGCAGTTATACTCCCCTGTGTGTGGGGATGATGTAAGACAAAGCTACTGTATTCTCTTGCCTTGGTGTCTACACCATAAAATGTGTTTATATGAAACGTCCAACAAATGAAAAGGGCTTCAGATTATACATTAGACATTTCCTGAAATGTTCCTGAAAATGAAAGTTTTCAATAAACTCGAGCCAGACAGCTGTAAGCAACATGCATATAGTTGATGACACATTTAAGGATGCTGAACTGTCAGTGATATGTTTGTATGGCAGCATTTCCTTTTTTTTTCTTTTTTAGTGTCAGTATTGATGTCCCTATCATCAATAATGGATTAATGTCATGCTGTAGTAGTCATTTTACAGTAACCGTCTTCCTTTTTGTCTAATTGATTCAATCTGTTAGAAAATTATATTTATTGTCAATTGCTAAACACACAAGCCATTACTGCTATCAAACTGGTACGACACTCTTGGCTGCAGCTGTACTTCAGTTGCTATTCTTATCCATACTTCTCCATGCCCTTTGTTTACATTTGTGTCTGTGTGTTAAATCAATATAGTGTCATCTTGTCAGTCCTGGCGCTGACAGTCACCTGTGTTTATGAATTTGGATGTCTGTGAATAATGCCGACTTCATGTTTCCAAAGTCTAGGAGTGTTTTTTTGTCTTTTAGGGCTGAGTAAATAAAAACATCATGCTCATGACTTTTTCCAAAAAGTTCAAGAGTCTCTTCAGGAATCCTTTAGGGTTGTCAGGTGTTTGTCTATGTGTTGTGAGTCTGACTTGTATGCATCAATCTTGTAATGTGTGGTGCTGGTCCAACAGGTCAATATCTACAGTGTCACCATGTCAGCGTGGCTCAAACGTGGAAGTTACAACCATGAATACCACCACAAACAGAGCCAATATGTGGTTAAAGAATACAGCAGGTACCAAGAGACTCTCTATTGTTTATAGTTTTAAGTTGCTTTAATTGTCCTAATAATATTACTAACATTAGATGTGTAACAGTAGTAAGGTTTTGTACAACTAAACCTGCAAATTAAGCCATGTAAGCAACAGATAGACTAACCTGGTCAACATAAAGACTAACTCTGAGGTGGTCAAGCTAAATTTTAAAAGCTTTACGAAAAGATTATTTCATACTTGTTTAAGGTACTCCTATGAGTAAAGAAAAATTTTCATTCTAATTTTGTTGTTAATTTTATGAAGAGTTTCCTAAATTTGATTAGCTTTGATGGTGTAAATGAATAAAAAGGCTACTACTGTAAAATCTGTCCTTAAATTATTGTAATTACATTTTGAAAAAACTTTTGAAAATTTTTTTTTCTTATTAGTTACCATTTCTGTTTTCATGTCTGCTTGTGTGTATGTGCGACTCAAAAAGGAGTACCAACAGGTACTCTGGTTGCTGTGTTCATTCTTTACTGAAATTATTAAAAAAAGATTTATTATTTCCATTCCTTACTTATCTTCCCTGTTTTATATGTTTACTGGTGTGCTGCTAACAAGTGTAAATCAACAAGTTTAACAAAGTGTTCAAGACAAATGTTGGCTTCATTTATGTAGTAGTAGTCGTGCTTTCATAGAGCTCATTTTCTAACTGACTTCTACATTCTTTATTTCAAACTCAAGTAAGCATAATGTGTGCTTTTAACACATCCCGTCTGAAGACTGACTTGCTTATTGAATATAGGCTAACTCTTTCAGACTCAAAATTCTAATTCTTTTAGATAAAGCAGCCATTCCAGGTGCATTTATACAACTAAAAACAGAAGAGATGCTTTTGTTTTTTGCTTAACATCTTCTCTTTCCTTCCTTTCTTTCCATATGTGTTTACCCAATCTCCTTTATAGTGCACCACAATGAAATTTGCATGTTATCCATTTAGCCATTTTAAGGCAAATCCCTGGATGACACAAATACTAAGAGTCACTTTTGGTCAAGGTCAAGGATACGCTCATCTCCCTGATTTAAAATGCTGCATTGCTGCTCCTGCCCCAGATGGCAGATCACTGTACCAACTGTTGTTTGTTGCTGCCAGCTTTCAAGATCTCCTTGACTTTAGGGGCTGAAGGGCACTTCTGGTGGCAGTTGTGGAGTTACTTTTGGTCTGAAGGGTTTTTTTAGTTGTTTTTTTTTTCTTTTTAAAAACAACAGCAATGAACAATACTGCTCTGGAGTATCCATAGTATTATATACAAATAATATTACACCAGACTTTAGCCAAAATCCTATATGTTTGGTACATAAACATATAAATATATAAACTGCTAAATATGAGAGTTGTGCAATAGCTGCGTGACTGATCAAGATCTAGGCAAGTTAAAAAAAAAACAGCAGTGAGGTGATAATCTGTAATTTGCCCACTGTTCAGTGTGATTCTTAAGACTCTGACAGCCATGATCACACTGCCAGAGGGGTCATAGATGAGTGTATGTTGATGGCCTGTTGATAGCTTCCTGTGTAAGGTCAGATTTGTTTGTTTTCCCTGTCCTGCATTATTCCCATAATTATTCCCTGTGTTTCATGATACTGTCATGAAATAAACTGGGAAGCATGCATAAAATAAGTTTAGGCTAAAACCTTTTATTCTATAGTAGTATTACAGCACCATGTTTCATCTTACATTTCAGGAAGTACAAGGTATGTTTGGTAGGTCAGTATTGATTAATGAATAGAAACGTGCACCATGTACCACAGTATGGTGCAGCTGGTAAACCAGTGCTACTTACTGTAAGAGGTTTTTTGGCAGGGACCGTCCACACCGGAAAGTAACTAATATCTTTATTTATTTTACATTAGATGCTCAATTATCAGCTTACAGGGCTCAAGTTAACCATGGTTTTAGGAAACTAACTTATTGCTGTCATTGTCTTTAGCTCTGAGGCGATGGAGGAAAGATATGAGCACAAAACAAAAACCCGCATCCAGGAAGTGGTAAGAATCTTTTAATTGTCTTACTTGAGATTTCTATATTCGATGGATAAAAACTGAGTGCAACTGTCTGCACCTTAACTCATACTAATGCAATTTGAGTTAAGGCAGGTTGTTTAACTGGATTTTATTAATATTAATGCTTTATAATACAATGTATTTTTAAATGATTTGTCATATATTGGTCTTATTGTTTGCCGTGTAGGTAAGAACAAAATTGGATGACAAATATGTGCGTGAGGAGCCCATGATCAGGGGACCAAAGTTCCTGGTCCGACTCAGATCCCACACTGTGTTTGAACACACGCCAGTCAAAATCTTCTGTACTGTTGAGGGCTTCCCCATGCCTATTGTAAAATGGTAAGTCAGAAATAAAAGCTTCTTTTTTCACAGTCTACATGATTTGTTGACTATGACTGTCACTGTGGTCTACATAAAATGAACTTATGCATGTAAGTTATGTAAAAAAAAAAAGACCCGTGACCCCAGGAGGTGTAACTTCTGACACTGTAAATCAGTGATTAAGTTCAAAGTTCCCACTATAGATATGTGACTTATTATTTGTTAATCCAGCGCCCATTTAATTCATCACCTATGAGGTAGCTTTCTTTCCATATTTTGCTACATTGTAGTATAAACTAACTACTAAATTTTTGACTACTGCGCTTAAGTCAGTATGCTAGCAATGGCTACTCCACTGTGTTTGTGACACACACATGTCATTTTCTATGTGTGGGCATGGTTGTTCTTTCATTGCTGTTTCACAGTCAGTGGGGTATTATTGTGGTCTTGTAAAGACATCATGACTTTACCATTCTGCCAGTTAGGCATCAACAGACCCCTGTGATGGATGCTGAGAATCTCCCTCCTCATCTCAGGAAGGGTGTGAATAATCCCTGTAACACACCTTATGACCTGCCTAAAGAGGAGTGACTATGCCATGCACCCAGGGTTTGCAGCTCTGTGCTTGGTATGAAATGGGAATGCTGTCCTGACAGGCCTTGTCATAAGTGCTCTCATGTGCATATCTTAGGCTAATTCATGTCTTTGCATTCCAGTGGCAGATGGTTATGAATCAACGTTGAGGACAGCATGTTAAAAAAAATGTTTTTAATCTCTGAAGTCTTAATTCAATATAGATTGTAGATATTTGGCTAATACTAATTCCCAGTAAACCTGTTTAAGGGACATACTAGAGGTAGAGCAGACTTTAGCATCATGGACAGTGCTAGCCTGTGTTTCTGTTATCCCTGCTCCCTAAGAAAATAGCTGATTTTAAAGTCTTTTAATGCTGCTGCATGTGCAGCATGTATGGCCAGTGACTTGGCTGTCCTTGTAGCAGCCTTGAGGAAATAGAAGATCAGGATTTAAAAGCTTCTACTGATTTGGATTGTCGCCTCACTTGCAACTAAGACATAATGCATTTGCTGTATTTTTAATTCTCCTTTGTCTGTAAGACTGTAGTTTCAGACCTGATTCAGCTGATACAGGGTCATTCTGTGTGATTCGGCATTCATCCCCCATTGCCTATGCTCATAGTCTGTCCTTTGTGGAGTCAGTCTCTCGGTTAGACGAGACAGTCTGCAAGACATTTAACAACACCGTCTACTACAATTATTTACTATCCAGGGTGAAAGATCTTTTTAAATTAGTGTTTGGACATAAATTTTGACATAGTAGCTGTCTTGGTTTGCTTCTTGCCGTCTCAAATTGCACCAAAATAAGGCGGAAAGCACAGCTAAGGTCAGAAACTTCTTCTGGGTCAGTTTCTGATTGGATCTTTTGTCCACGTCACACGCTGTGGGCATCAAGCTGGTACTTATTGTGTTTTTTTATGTCTACTGCTAATCTTACTGCTGATGGAGACATGAGGGTTCTGTCTCTCATGACAGCTTTTCTATTGGCTTTCTGCTTCACTAAAAAGGGTTGAAGGGGTCTGCATTGCTTTGTGGAGAGCAGATGGGATAGGCATGCTTCTTTGGCATAACCCTGCCTCTTCACCCAAAATGCCAAAATCCCAGGCTATTAACCAGGTGCTGGAGGCAAAATCTTTTCAACCATCTTCCTGTTCGCAGGTTAAGTTGCTCACCCTGTCTCTAGTTAGGGCATTACATGACAACTAGACTTGTGCAAGCTTCCAAGGAAGTGTCATTCCCAGCTTTTTGTCTGTCGTGGAAAGGCCAAACTACAAGGTAAGAAGATGAAAAGGAAGCTAGTCTTCTGGGGTCATAGGTTTTACCGTGTTTCCATAAAATCCCAAGAATAAACGTAATGAATGGCATCATGCTGTTTAGACCATAGTGAATGTCATTTTGTGGTCTTGTGGATACATCATTGCATAATACCTTTTATTATTCAATGTTTCATGAAGATAACTATTGTTTTGCTCAATTTAAGGTATAAAGATGGTATGACCCTGGACTTGTCTTCTGGAAGCTATCTGGTTGAAGCCAAAGGTGGAATCCACTCCCTGGAGATCCCAAGGTACATTAAGTTCAATAAAGGTTAGAGTTTTTTAACATATTTTTATTGATCTGCCACCAATTTACCAACAGCAGTCATCTCAAGGGACTTTATATTGTAAGGTAAAAACCCCAAAACAGAAAAAAAATCCAATGATACATCAGTCCAGCACAGTAGTGGGAAAAAAGTTTCCCACTATAGTGCCTCTTTCCCACGGAAGATGTTTCTGCCTTTTAAAAGGGATAAACGTCTGGCAAAAGAGAAACAAGCAAATATTCATAAAAAAAAGTTAAACAGGTCTAATGACAAATATTAGGTTGCATTCCTTCAATTACAGACTTTTTAAAAAAAATTAGATTGACTAAAATTCAAGATTAATCAAAAGTACCTCAACATCTGCACCCAAATGTGAGCAATTATGAAATCCAAGTCAGCGACTGTTTTCTATTATGTACAGTCGTGGCCAAAAGTTTTGAGAATCACATAAATATTGGAAATTGGAAAAGTTGCTGCTTAAGTTTTTATAATAGCAATTTGCATACACTCCAGAATGTTATGAAGAGTGATCAGATGAATTGCATAGTCCTTCTTTGCCATGAAAATTAACTTAATCCCAAAAAAACCTTTCCACTGCATTTCATTGCTGTCATTAAAGGACCTGCTGAGACCATTTCAGTTATCGTCTTGTTAACTCAGGTGAGAATGTTGACGAGCACAAGGCTGGAGATCATTATGTCAGGCTGATTGGGTTAGAATGGCAGACCTGACATGTTAAAAGGAGGGTGATGCTTGAAATCATTGT
Source organism: Tylochromis polylepis (assembly GCA_015107715.1). Taxonomy (NCBI): domain Eukaryota; kingdom Metazoa; phylum Chordata; class Actinopteri; order Cichliformes; family Cichlidae; genus Tylochromis; species Tylochromis polylepis. The sequence continues at coordinate 44,126 of VVHJ01027571.1, forward strand.
TCTTCCATTGTTAATCATGGTGACCTGCAAAGAAACGCGTGCAGCCATCATTGCGTTGCATAAAAATGGCTTCACAGGCAAGGATATTGTGGCTACTAAGATTGCACCTAAATCAACAATTTATAGGATCATCAAGAACTTCAAG
>VVHJ01027573.1:0-13467 GCA_015107715.1 Tylochromis polylepis
TGGATTATCGCAGTTGTTCTCCTGACTGAAGTTTGGTCCGTTTACAGCATCCTGCCATGCGATTGCATTTGTCCCTAACCATCGGGAACCCTCGCGTTAACTTTCATCTAGTGGAAAAAAGTTAGTGTTCATCCTCCAGCTTCACTGTGTTTATATTATGCTAACATAGCTGTGTAGCTAGCCAGCACGTAGCACATCATTATATACCAGCTAGCCCAACTTCAGTAACCCTACAAACGTCACTGCTGTTTAGTTTTCTGTCTTCGTTTATGTCGGAAGTGATAGCAGAGCTGTACGTTTTAATTTTTCAGAAATCCCTCAATCAGAACATGGTATATTATTTAATCTTTAAAAAAGAAAAATAAATTGGAGACTTCCCGCTTACCACTAGAGGGAGCCCACGTACCACCAGTGGTACAAGTACCACAGTTTGCGCAACACTGGTGTATGGAAACCGATTCCATTCTTTCTTTAATTTTCTTAAACCCTTATCCAAGGTGGAGTCACAGGAGGTGGGGGCGTATCACAGCAGTCATAAGACAAGAGGTGGGGTATGCCCTGGAGAGGTCGCCAGTGGAAGTCCTTTCTGATTATATTCTTTAGCTAGCAAACATGTTAGTTTTCTGCTCACGCACACAGGCCGGTCTTTCACTTTCATTCTGAAAGTTCAGATTTACCGGTACAATACTTCAAAGATGTTCCCAGATTTCACAGTGTCGCCACAGTTAGCATTACTTGGAAAAGAAATAAAGAGAAAAGAAGTGGCACCCTTCACAGAACAGCATTTGAACATGCAGATATTGTAGGGAGAGGTCTGTGCAGTTTTTCTGTAGAGTAATATGCCTGACTGTGTACCCGTGGTGCTTTTTTGTATCCTCAAAGTATTGTATTTCTAATATAATTTTACAACTTCCATAATCTTGAGCAACACTTTTTCCCTGCAGGAATCAATAAAGTTTTGATTATACAAGGAGCTGAGAATAACAATGTAATGTCTTACACAGTCCACAGATTCAGTACACAGTGCACGTTTTTCACAGCAGACATTCAGATTTATCACAGCACGAAAAGGACAGCTGTGATTAATAACACTAAGAGAAACCCTTCCACTAAGTGGACAAAAGCAAATCCTTCCTTAGGTAATGCAGCATTCATTCAGACACACTGGCTTGTCAAATTATCTGCACTGAAAAGAGTTTATCGCTCACTGAAAAAAGGCAACACATGTTTTAAATAGGTGTTCCTACTGCTTTGGATGTGTGAAAGCGTCTCCAAATATTACATGCTTAAAACACCAACACAAAGGAGTTTGCTAACACGGTGCACAGAACTGTGGCATTTTCTTGTCAGCAGGGAGGTGATATGTTTAATTCTCCTCTGATTAATTTCCTAGCAACAAAGCTAAAAAGCTTATTTTCCCGAGCCATTTGAAGCGGGGCTGGCTGCCAGTGAAATTATGTCACACCACGGGAGAATGTTTGACTAAAATCTGGAAAGGTGAACAATGAAACACAGCAACAACAAAAGAAAGTAGGGAAGAACAGGAATGAGGGCAGGGCTGTCTGTGTGAGGGATCGGAGAGGATTGGAAAACCAAATCATACTATTTACATCTTACTCCTTTCTTTCCATCTCTCTGACTGACTCTGACTTTCTATTAGCTCTCTGAAGACCGCCACCTGACGCCACCTCCTGTCATAGTACAGTTACTGCAACATCATTTCCCTTGAGTGGAACTGATCAAGCATGTCGCTAACTTCCACTCACTTGAAGGGGCTCATTTATTTACACATTTACCTTAATCTTGTGTTGTTTCTGTTGATCCCTTCGTGTCACTTTAGATTATTTTTTGAAGAACATACTTGGATGAAAAAGTTTCCACTCTTAGGTTTAAATTGTCCTGCAATAATTATTTAGTGGAGACACAATGAGGAGATTAGTGGATTATCTAAATGAAGGCAATTAAGATTTAAATGAGTCAATATATCTAAGCGTGTCCTAATTTGCATGCTAAATATTGCTTATAACTAGTACATGGATTTTTACAGAAGGAGGGTATATTTGTAGAGATGTTGGATATCTTCTCTTAATCACTTGATGAATCAGGAAATATAGTCAGCAGCCAAGAAAAATACCTTTTTTTCCCCCACGTGTTTTCATTAATAAAATCTTCAATAATATCCCCTCAGAGGATGATCAAAAGGTCATTTTGAAGAAGCAGCCTTCAGAGGAATGTGTTGTAAAAGTCCACTGTAATAAGGTACAATACCAAAAGTAATATTAGGTTAATGGACCACCACACAATTACATTTACCCCCCCAAAAAAAGAAATTTATATATTTTGTATATTTATATAATTTGTAAAATTTGATGTTTTGTTTGGGTTTTTTTTTACTAAAAACAAGTTACCATTAAAAACTTAAACTAACACACAAATCCATTAAATATTCCCAGTTGATAACTTATATTAAGAGAATGTTTTATTTTGAAATGTAAGTTTCCTGTAACTACTAAGTACTATTAGAAAAAAAAAGTTCCTTCTTGTCACGTCTCATCGTAACACTGCGCTACTGATAAAACATAGCGACATTATGAAATGAACTCTTGTTAATTGTCATGACAAAAGTTTTAACAGTACTTGCAGCTACATTAGCAGTCTTCGTCTGTGGAAAGTACCTTCTATTGACAGTACAGTCCACATACTTTTGGTCAGGGTTGTTTATCGTGGCTTGGCACAAGTCCCCAGAGTTCCTGCAAAGGGAAACGTTAATGCAGGGACATTTACCTTAGTGGCAGCAGCCGGCAGGAAGGCCCTGCCTGCTCCAACATAACAATGCCAACATTCACAAAGTTGAATTGTTGTTGGGGTTTGTTTGTTTTTTAGGCAGGAGAGGGAGCACCTCATATTCAAAAAGCAGCAAGCAGCTATGATGAATCTTTCTGTAAAATGTATACATAAAAATGTGGGATATTTTGAACACATTGTAAATCTCAGTTATTGAGATTATGGTGAATAAACCCCTTCAGAGGGCAACAAATGCTCCGATGGCAAATTGAAAAGCAGCAGCTCCTCATGATACAAATTAAAGTCTTGCTTGTTCTTTTAAACTTTGTGTTGTAGAGAGCTGCCTCATTAGCTTATGGTAAAGTAATTTCTCATTTAACATCTAACTAAAGATTTCAGCATTTCACTGATTGCACTAATGCTTGCTTTATAGTGCAGGATGTTAGTTTTAGTGATATTGTAGGCTGCCCGAAGATGTCGTGTGCAGTGGTGCTTCCTCTCATCTATAACGCCTGATGACAAGACAAGGCTGTAAGAATTTTTTCAACTCCCAAGACTCCTAACTATGACTCCTAAACTGAAAAGCTTTTAACAGAAAACCAGCAATGCCAAAATGAATGCATGTGACTTTATTTGAAATGTAACGTCTTTTACTTTCTGAAACAAAAGCCAACCTCGACCTAACCCTCGACAGGTCACCGGCGACTCAGTGGATGATGAGAGGTTAAAAATAAGCAGGTTTAAAGTTTCTGCAGAATTAAATGTGAGCTTTGTGAGGCCTTCATGATCTGATGATGCTCTCTTCTGCTCTTCATCCTGCAGGAAATCGAGGAGTTCAGCTTCGTCACCCAGCTGGCCGGCCTCACCGACCACCTGTCTGTGGCCATGCGCTTGGCTGTTTCCACTGGGGAAGAGGAGCCTTAGACTCATCACCTGAGCTTTTTATTTAAATACTGCCATGGAGGAACAACGGACAGCCAGGATGAGAAGAAGATGTTAGAGATACGGAGGTGCTCAAGGAAAGATTGATGGGGCAACAAATAGATGGATGAATGAACGAAGGAGGATTAATGAAGGTAGAGAAGACGACCACCTGAGGGGAGATATGAAAAAGACAGAGCGAGACTCTGAACGGGAGAGATAAGCAGGGGAATTCAGTTTAGGAAGCCAGAAAGATTTTCATCTTCCTGGGTAAATCACCCACTCAGTCACACACATTAAATACAGCGCCACCCACAAGAGATCGACTTCTTGACTGTTGAGTATCGCCTGGCCTCTCCTCCAACGCTCCCTCTGGAACTGAGTCCAAAGGGTTTTATTTTCAGTGAATTGTTTCATGTAGCCAATATACGCACTCCTTTTATCAGATCTGTTTTAGCCGTAGTGTTAGTATGATTTTATTTTATTTTTTATTATAATTATTGTTATTATTATTCTACCTTCAGGGACAGTTGGCTCCTCATTTGTTTAGTGACTGTGTGTATTAAAGGAAAACACATTATTCGAGAGAAGCGTACAGCTACAGACTGGCCTTTACACTGACCGTCTGTGTCTTTGTGTCGTGTTCCTTGCTGAAAGGCTTTTGGTCAGTTCTTCACCTTACTGCTCTCACAGTCAGTCCCAGGAACCTCAACAAGTGTCTTTTTTTTCTAAAAAAAAAACAAAAAAACAAGTCTTTCTAAAAGGATTCAATCAATGTACAATTTCTATTGTGGCCGCACCGATTTTTATAAGGAGTTGAAATGCCTGTTTAATATTATATGGTATGTTTCTATAAAGAGGTATTGTATAAAGGGACATGAAATCGGAGGGAAAAAGTTGTTGGTTGAATGCGATGCGATGCTACAGCATGTTTTTTCAGCCATGTTTGGTGAAACCCTTGGTGAGGCTTTGCTGATGCATGATGGGAAATGGCGTTAGTTTACAACATTCATATAAAGGCTTGACACACACTTATATGAGTCTGGATGCCTCAAGGGGCATTTTGGCCCTCAAACACACACCTGCGTGTCTGTGTGGCATTTGTGCATGCTAATGCTAATAACACACATACAGAGGATTTACCTAATGCAGGCACACAGCTACACACATGACATAAGGAGGGCTTTCAGTGGATGTAACAAACCCTCTGGCACTCAGATTGGACCTCTTCACATGTCCAACATGGAACATGGCAATCTTTTTGAGAGACCAGATATTGTCAACTTGTTAGCAAACAAACCGTAGTAGCTATCTGGTTGGCAATCCATCACTGTATTGTGAGCACGTCTGCTTGGTTCACTCTGGAAAGTCCAGCATGAAGCCCAGTTATTAGCACAGCAAGTTGTCCAGTGGATTGTTACGTTGACAGCCATATTGCAACGCAACTGCAAAACCTCATTGTTATGTAACATTTTAAACACCTACAGGCTGTGCAATATGCCACGTAAACACAATATAAAGTTCAAAACAGTCCCAAAGATTAGCACAGACCGCCCAAAAAGACACAGAATTCAGATTTTATTGCATCAAACGCTTCTTTATTCACTTTTTTCACAAATACCTTTAAATAACAGAAACGATCCTGGTTTTTTACAATATATCCGATATTAAAAAAAAAAAAGAAAGAAAGAAAGAAAGTAGGACATGTTCTGGGGTTTTTTTTGTGTTGTTGTTGTTGCTGTTTTTTGTTTTTATTACAGCACAAATTCCTGGGAATGATTTGCCAGTAAATTTTCTACAATTTCCTGGATTTCATTTTTCATTTTAAATGGAGAAGTGCAGAAGTGAAAAAAAAACAACCAAAGGTGTGTTCAGACTGAAAGCCTAGTAACTCCATTTGAGACATCACAAAATGTTTTCTCTTCAATGAGGAAAAAAAAAACAGGAATTAATTTCACGTGTCATCTGTACATTTTGTATTTTAGCTGTTTGCGGCAAATTCATTCAAATTCCCGCCGACTGCTTTGCCTTCAGCCTAAATACACCTTCAGATTTCTGCTGCCCTCATCTGTCCTATGTTACAATGTGGAGAAACTAGTATTTTTGAAATACTAAATCATTATAAAGCCATTACACCAACTCTCTGTCTGTAACAGAGCCAAACAGACCATGGTATCAAACAGGAGCTGGAACGCTGAGAACTGTTTAGAGACGTGTGCTTACTGAAACTGTCCTTAAATACCCTCCAGACATGCAGCTGTGGTGCTGTGAACTCAGTGTGCTGTGTGCGAGTGACCTCGTTACCTTAAACTTTAAGAAACGAGGAAGCAATTTTTAAACTATCAGTATTCTTAAGATGCTGCCAAATTAAACCGTTCTGCTTGGAAAAAACTACAGCTGTCATTCATACAGCAAGTATAAAGTGGGCAAACATTAGGTATCACAAGGCAGTGGTCATATCAAGTCAAGTCGGCATCCAAATGCTAGATTCATATTTTCTCTACAGTGCCTAATTGTTTAGCACCATACATGCTAACCTGTAAACAGTAAATGCAGTAAACTCCAGATTAATCTTCTACCATTCTGTGAACCCAGGAACTACACCCATACTGCCATCAGTCAATATGGGCCGTAACACCTCTCTCCCTGAACAAAACATGCTTTACGGTGATAGTTAAGTTTGCAGATACTGTCTGCATACCATGATCTGCACGGTAAACAATGTTTACAACAGTTTTTTAACCTTTCTACCCGTAATCACTTCAGAGGAAACGTTTCACTTCAAGCATCAATGCGGATATGAATATGTTGGGGCAGCTTTGTGTGGTATTTCCCCCCCCCAATTAAAAAGTGCTAGCTGGCATTTCTCTGAATAAAACCTGTGCTGAATGATAACCCAGGGTGGCCAGTGCACTATAGTATGTGTTTACAGACATGGTATCAGCAGTCTACATCCTGCTGTCATGAGTGTGTGTGTGTGTATGTCTGTGTGCACAGGACTTGCGAGTTAATGCCGAAAAACTTGTCAGTCATTCTGTTATGCATGTTCAGCTTACAGTTTTGCATACAGTGTGAGTCCATCTGTCATCTGACTGTTCTGACTCTCTTTATTACTCATGGTATTATTATGACTGATACTTTCTTCTTATTACCAAGTCTGTGCTTCACCATGTTCCTTTTGTATTTTTATTTTTTCTCTCAGACTAAGTCAGGTGAATTTGAGAAGAATCACTGCTTTGCTTAGGGTAGCATCACACACCCACGAGCACTTGGTAAATAGTCATGTAAATACACTATATGAGTAAAAGAAAGGTGCCACGGTGTCCCTGAGCATCTGCTATGAGGTATAAATAAATCAAGGGTTCGGAGAAGTACTGTGTTAGCCAATGTAAACATTTATTTATAAACCTTTATTTTTCAACTGTTGTATTTATTGCATAAAATCTGAATACAGCCGAACAGTTCATTTGTAAGAATGGACAGACAAACAGTGTAACACGTCGTATTTTAAAAGCTGGACTGTGAAGATTACTGATTTTATATTTGGATTTTTATTTGGTTTTGCTAATTCTTCTGTGTTATTGTTAATAGTTTTGGTTTAAAGTTCAAAGGCGACGGTGTAAAGAGAGTTTTGGTTTGTGTGGGTGTTGAGGGTTTATACCAAGCCTCAGGTCTGCAGTTGGATGACTTTTCAGTCACTCAGGCGTAAACTTAGCAGTTGGAGGCAAATATGAACTCATCCTGTTGTGTATTCCTGTGAACTCTTTCTAAGTTCAGCGTGTTAGGCTGGTGAAGAGAAAGATGCTCGAGTGTGGTTCCTTTTAAGTGGCATTAAATTCAGTTTCTGGGCCACTTTAATGCTCCAAAACTGTTCTGCTATTTGGTGCTGGGCAGGCACACTGACTACAGCTTGCAACCACTGACTGTATATAAAGATGGACGAATAACACATGTCCACTTTATCTTCCAAAATAGATAAATATGCCTGTGACAAGAGTTTCTGTTGCAGTGACTAGAAGTAGAGCCAGTGGGAGTCAAATCCTTTTTTGTGGGTCATCAGTATGAGCGGCCCTTCTAACATTACACAAAATTATGATTACATTGACTTGAAAAATATTGATTTTTGCGGCTTTAAAGTCAATAAACTCCTCTCCCCCAACTCCACATCCCACTTCCAAAACAAATTTCCTGACCATGAAAAACACATTTTCAAATTTAACTGGAAGATAAAACACACGATCTTGAAACTCCAAAAATGTGGAAATTAGCAGACATCAAATAAATAAATGAATAGTAATAATTACAATAGGAAAGTGAAACAACCAAAGATCAAGTCCTTTATAAAAGCAAACTGAACACATTTTGAAGCAGGAGATTATAGAGGTGAATCAGTACAGCACTTTCTAAAGTCACTTCGTGGGCCTATTTTCATTTGATATTAGGATAGATAACTCTGTCTCCCAGAGTTAAGTGTTAATATGAAACAGTGATGTGCAGAAAATAAATCTGCAGATATTCTAAACGAAGGATGAATATGGTTTTTGGGGGTGTTTTGGTACATCTTTCTACCAGTCTTTGATAGGAAATTAAAACTGAAACCATTTACTTTTCTTTACCTGAGGAGGAAAAAGATAAATAGGATAAATGGTATAAATGGTTCTGAGACTGACATATACAGTAGGTAAAATTATATGAGTCTAAAACAAAATTCAGAATCAATTCAAAGCCTTAAAGATTTAAATGCATCAACCTGTCTCAAGTAAAGGTTTTGGCTTATTAGACTCTTATTTACATCTTTGTAGAGGAGACAAATTATTATTACAAATTTGGAATTTTAGTTACATTGTGGTGATCTAACTAAGCATAGATAGCAGGGCCATCAGCATATAATCGAATAAACAGTTAGAGCCTGCTAGATGGCAATACACGATGGTCCTGATAAATATTGCATTTGTGCAATATTCAGTGCTCTGGGGTCTTAAAACCTCTATGCCTTCCCTGTGCTATCAGACTATATTAATTATCTAGTTTATGAAAACCAAACACTTTAAATTTTAAAAAAAAGAAATTTTTTTAGCCATTTTAACAAATAATAGAGCTTTTCCAGGCTGATTAACTCCTATATGCCATCACCCCCCAGCTGACTGCCATCTACAGTGCAATCTAGACTATGAACATTTATATGTATGAAATTATTTCCCTTGAATAATTATAATTATGCAGTCTCGCACCTTTTGTTGTAAATAGGAGCACAACACAGTGTTTTAAATCTGCCTCACTACACCACTGCTCCTGACAATCACGCAACTGGTATTAGCCTCTGACTGATTATCAAAGGCTCGTTAGGAGCGTCAACCACAGCCACACAAACCTTAACTACAATGACAACCAGGGCCATTTGCCTCACTTCAGCCCTTTAAAACCAAACATTTCACAACGGTCAGCTGATTGGCTTTTAAGTGACAGGAATGTAGACACCAAGATATCGTAGTTCTCCCAACACTTTAGCGTCCATTATTCTGCTGCAGGGAGATGTAGGGAAATGTACACCGTACTTTGTTGAACACATGAAAAATAATTTACTCCTTCCTGCATTTTTTGGCGTCTGTATTCTTAGGGGAACTAACCAGTAGGCCAGTTGATGTCTGTATGTCTGATATAATTTTGCTACATTTCTGATCACAAATCACTGCCTGCCTTGTGTCCGCGTCAAGTTCAGGACAGAGTTATTCAGCAGTTCGTTGGGGATTCGAGCTCTAACCTTTTGTAGCTGCATGTAGTGTATTATTGCTTTAGGCTTGTAGTCTTCATAGAAGTGATGCTTCACTTTGCAATCCTTTTCTCATTTGTTTTTGGGGTTTTTTCTATCATGTGTCTCCATGTTTTTTAATTGACTCTTGTCTTTTGGGGGAGGGGGTTATCGATGGGTTTGTCTGACTTGGTCGCTGTAATTTGGCTCGGGGGATCAATTGCTTTTCTCTTTCTAAGCTTCTTCAACAAAACTGCTTATTTTCCTCTGCTTTTCTAAAGAAAAAAAAATCAAAGGAACTTTCCTCTCTACACGTGTCTTTGTGTCATTATTCAGTTGAGGTCAATCAGTGAACTGCACCCATAACGTGCATGGAAATAACTAGTCGATACAACAACCAAAAGTGCCATGACAAGTTTGTGGCAAGTGGTAACACTAACTGCCCTCAAAGTTTATGTAAGTGAAAAGGTGCTATCGGTCATTTGTGCTTCAGCTCATTTCCTCTTTTTCCAGTGATACACTGGTTAAGTTTGATAGAGACTGCCTTGTGGCGCTTAAAGGACAAAGTTTGAAGAAGTGAGAGAAGCCCTTAAAGAGTCCTTCTGCTTTTGATGAACAGGGGAAGAAGTCTAACACCCAAAATTTACCTACAATGCTCTGTCAAGTGTGGCAAAAAAACCCTCGCACTAAAAAGTCAGATTAGTCATACAACACAAAAGCACTGGACTATAAACATGTCAAAGAGCTGCTTATCTTCCTATTAATTGTGATTATTCATGCTTTCTGAGATTTTCTAGCTTCCATGTCAGTTCATCTATCCATCTTTTAACGTTGCACTAGTCACTGTTTTTAAACTGACGATTGGATGAAAAAGGTGAACGAACAAAGAAGTCTCTCATAGTAGCAAACAGATTATCATCCACCTCTGCAGGGCCTTTCATTGCTGAGTTCTACAGAGCTATTTTAAAAAAAAAAAAAAACAGTATTCGCCTCGTTTTTTTAATCCTCTATACACTTGCTGCTCTGCAAAAAAAAAAAAGGGGAACTAAGCAGTTGGTTTACTAGGTGGTTTTTGTGCCAAAAATTTCGCAGTAGCTGGTTGGAAGCATGACTCCAGCGGCATCTTTGACATAACCTCATTCCCTGTGTTAATTTGTCATTCTTGTTTACTGTCTCCATATGACCTTTCATCATTCCCATTTTTTTGCAGCAGCAGTCAGCCGCTTCCTTTAAGAAGACTTTAGGTTCACCAAAAAGCAGAAGTTCAAAAATGATTCACTAACCGCTGAACTTTTTGAGCACTGAGTTAAGTGTTCTTTCTAAATGCTTTGACACTTGGCATATGCCAGCTTATTTGACATATGTCTCTTTTTTTGATGTGTTAACATGTCATGTTGCCAAAAAAAAAACTTGAGCCATCTTAAAGTGACACTTTTGTCATTAGAACAACAAGTCAAGTATCTTTATTTATACAGACAAACATCACATATCTAAAGCGGCCTCTTTATAAGGGCTTTATAATCTACATTGTATAGATAATACAAGACTGTGTGTCAAAGCAAAACAATGCAGAAATAGTTAAATTATTAACTTTATTCTTATGAAATTACAAAGAGACGGCTACGCCGCTATATCACTAAACAAAAAGAAAGCCTGCAACACAAATTCACCTATCTAAAGGGACGGAAAACACACGCAACGACCCACAGGCTCACACTACTCACTGACAAAAAACCCCAAAAATCCACACTGCTCCCATGTCCTCACCTTGCACTAGCCTTCACAGCGTCAGAGTTAACTGCTGAGTGAGTCCAGGTGCCGACAGGAGATAATGAGCGGCAGTCTCAAAGGGGGAGAGAGAGTCGCACTGGACACATGTAGCATGTAGACCTACCCAGCTCCCCCCCTTATACCCAAACTATGTTTTGGAAGGAAGACATACATGACCCAGATGATGATGATGTGATGACGGAGCGTCGTCGGTAGTCATCGACACCCTTTTAGATGCATGAAAGCACATCTGCTGCAACGTTGCCAGCACCTTTCTTATGTTTGATCACAAGGTTGTAATCCTGTGCCAACAATGCCCATCAGATTGTATATCCAGTAACAAATACAAGAGCGTTTGGTCTGTGAACGCTGTCACCGAGGAAGAGCTAGAGCCAACATAGACTACAAAATACTGTAAGGCTAGAAGCAAGGCCAGTGTCTCCTTTTTTACAGTGGAGTAGTTGAGTTGATGGGGTTTAAACTACACTGAGAAATAGCAGACAGGGTGGCACACCTTCTCCATCCTGGAGTAACATGGCGCCAGCCCTTGTGGTGCTGGCATCAACATCTAGTTTGAAAGGGCGAGAGAAATCAGGAGCAGCCAGAACAGGGGCACTACAGACGAGGGACTTTGCCAACTCAAATGCACACTGGCACGCTTCAATCCAGATAAAAGGCACAGCTGGACAACACAACTTGGTCAAAGGAGCTACAGAAAAGCTTCTACAGAAACACCTGTAATATCCAGTCATCCCTAGAAACCGTTTTAGCTCTCGCCAAGCTGTTGGAACCGGATAGTTTATTATTACAGCGACTTTGGCCTCCACTTGACGAACCTGTCCAAAACCAACCTGCTTACGTAGGTATGTAACTGTCGCTTTATGTCTGTGTAGGTTCTCAGTCATCCAGGTCATGGTAATCTGAGGACCTTGAAAAGAAAAGCGAGTGGACTTCTTGAGTTTCTTGAACACGTTTCACCTCTCATCCGAGAAGCTTCTTCAGTTCTAAGACCAGTTGGCTGAGCAGAAACATCACCATATTACCAGCTGACAAGGGGAGGTGCACTGTTGTTCCAAACACAACGGATTATCACACAAAAATTACTACACTCCTCAATGACAACAATACCTATGAAACTTTAAAACGAGACCCCACAAGCAGCTACAAAATGAAAGTCATCAGTTGCCTAAAAGAACTTGAAAAGGATAAAGTCACTGACTGCCCTACATACCACCGTATGTACCCAGGGGATGCTATAGCCTGTATTTATGGACTTCCAAAGATCCACAAAGAAGGGGTCCCACTCAGACCCATTGTTTGCAGTATAAACTCAGCCACCATCCTAGCTCCCCTTGTGGGGAACACACCCAGTCACATCAAAACGCCACTGACTTCACCAACAAGGTCCAGAAACTTGCACTGGATCCTGATGAAACCATTGATGTAGCCTCTCTCTTCACTTGCATACCTACAACTGAGGCAGTAGAGACTGTCAGAAAACGACTACAGCAAGACAGCTCCTTGTTAAGCAGAACCAGCTTCACCCCCAATCAGATTTGCACACTGTTAGACCTCTGCCTCACCACCACATATTTTAAATACAACAAGGGTTCCTACAGACAAAAACATGGATGTGCCACGGGCCCCCCGTATCACCCACTGTAGCCAACCTTTACATGGAGGAAGTGAAAAATAAGGTTCTTGACTCTTTTAAAGGGACAACACCTAGCCACTGATACAGATATGTAGATGACACCTGGGTCAAAATCAAAACCCAGGAAGTAGAAACCTTCACTGCTCACATCAACCCAGTGGCTAGAAACATAAAAGTTCACCAGAGACGATACAAAGGGTAATAGTTTGCCATTTCTGGACTGTGCTGTGGTCATTTAGGAGAACAAAAACCTCAGTATTGAAGTTTATCGGAAGCCCCCACACATAGACCAGTACCTACTCTTTGATGCACATGACCCTCCGGAACACAAACCTGGAGTAATAGGGATCCTGCAACACCGGGCAGAAAACGTTCCCTCTAAGCCTGAAGGGAAAAAGAGGGAACACACACACATGTGAAGAACGCTTTTAAAACATGTGGCTATCCCAACTGGGCTGTCATCACAGCAAACAAGGTCAGACACCAACTAGGGAGAATCAGAAGGACAAACAGAACAATATTGTCATCCCTTATGTAGCCGGTTTATCAGAAAAACTCAGGAGAGTCTTCTCCAAGCACGACATCCCAG
>VVHJ01027574.1:0-11351 GCA_015107715.1 Tylochromis polylepis
CTCCATTTTTCCAACTTTCAGCACCCAATAGAATAGACACACACACACACACAAACACGCGCACCCCTACACCTTTCTGGGGTTTTTCGACAGGTGTGAAGTAAGTCTCGTTAAAGTTGTGATGACTCTTGGTAGTTCTTTGTGCTCTTCAGCACTTAAGGGTTCACAGGTAACAGGTATAAACAGGCGATAACTGGATAGGAAGCAGATGGTCGACTAGACAGATGAGTCACTTTTTGATTAATTATAATAACCCTAGGACATCATACTTTGCATTCTGTCTTAATATTATAACCTGATACACCTTAAGTTAAAATCTCTTTCAGGACAAGAAGCCTGACTGAACCATTCAATAAAATAGCCTTGAAAGGAAATGTGGTTACCTTTGTTTGAGGCTGGATAAAAAAGGACTGGTGGGCATTTACATTTTTTTTCAGCTTCACCTTAAGATTCATTTTTTTTACTCTTAACTTTTTTTTTTTTTGCACCGTGGGTCATGTAAATTTGTTCTTTCTCTCTTACGTCTTTAAATTTCCATAACTAAACTTTTAAGGCAATATTAAGAAACTCAATCAGGATATTCTTTATAGTGACAATGTTAGTTGGTTCTACCATTCCTTTATCCTTTACATAACAAAAACCAAAGAATCTGCAGCTCTTTATAGTTCAAAGCAACTTTCCTTTGTCTTTGCTTTGACAGTCAACTATTGTAGCGCAAAGAAAGAAACCTACCATAAGTATACTGACTGCAGTTTAAGTGCTGCCCTACCCTGCTGTTTCTACTGATATCCCATTTCACAACATCACATTTCTTTAAACAGACACCTTCTTTAACCCTGACTTCACCCCACTCTCCCTCCTTTTTTGTTTCTCATTCATTCTCATTCCTCTCTCTTTTTTTTTCAGCCTCCTGCTTGGCTCGTGTAGTGACCTTGATCTCAAAGAACCTTGAGTTCTTTTTTTCCCACTGGGAGCCATTGTACACAGGGTCAGTTGCAAAGAAAGGAACAGAAGGCAAATAGGAGAGAAAGAAAGAAGAGAAGGAGGCAAGAAGAAAGAAACTTTCTTGTAAGCCAGAGCTCAATTCAGCAGGTGGGGTTATCTAATCTGCCCAACTGGGGGTGTTAATTTTAGGTGCTAAGCATATACGCACAGCATTCATCATTTGTGCATGTGCATGCATGGAAACATGTATCAGTTTACCTCAACAGCATGTGATAAGGTCTCAAGTCATTTGCTGTGTAGAGGTAAAGGGCTGGCAGTCTATAGCGGTCACTGGATGTAGAGTTTTATTGTGTTGGGACAGATCCACAGTCACCAAGGAGCAAAGAGGCTTCAAGGGGAAGTTCCTGTATATTATCCCTCAATCTGACCAGCAACAAAACAAACGAGCCACCAGGGAGCACGGAGCACGTCTGCAAGAATGCAATGCTAGCTGGTTTAGTCACACTGGGACCAGAGGGGAACGCACGAGGGAGAAAGACTGATTTAAATCAAGGACCAGTGGTCTTGTCTGTACAATAATTGGCACATAAAGAGGGGCTGTAGCTTTTAAGAGTTGTCTTCATCTTCTTTGATATCAAACTCTGCTCTTAGAAGAATAAATATAAAATATCCACTTACTGCATGAAAAGTAATTTATAATTAAGACACAAAAAGACGCAACAAACAAAGCAGCATACTACTATACCACTTTTATTTTCTTGATGAAATGCTAAAATTAATGACATGGTTTGTTATGAACCTACAAATCCTAGATTCATTATCAGAGACAGTAATTATGAATATATCTTAAAGTATTTTTTTTCATCAGCCTCAAATCATTAAGGCAGCCACACTGGTGTTAGCCAATATTATCAGATTCCTTTTCAACAGTAATAAAGTGGATTAGCTGCTCTATGCTAAATGGATTACAATGCTAATCTCTGCTATCACATTAGCACTACACAATAGACATTCACTGCCAGACAGACTTCATTTTTCCTCAGAGAAGTGGGAAGGTGAGCGCTGCACTAGGCCCACATATAGATGAACACGTACACACAAGTGATTGTGTGTGTAGAAACATTGGCAGTTCACTGTCTCTCCATTTCACATGCCTATACGCACACATACAGACTTCCTGGCTGGAGATGCTCGTATGATAATAGGGGATACTCTGGGAAGAGCCGGGAGATTTACTGGCACTTTTGACTCAGAGTGCATACACAGAGCATACTTGTGTCAGGAGCACCATGCAACTGATTCACACCATCACAGTTCACATATAGGAAAATCCTCCACAGAGTGACTACTTTGTCCAGATACAGCATCCACCTAGTGGCTGTGACAGATAACTACAACAGTGGGCTCTGCAGTAGCAATGTAGTAGAGACACAAATAGGATCTTGTCTCAGTGATCTTACTGTCTCAAAAATACATTTAGTGCATATAAAGTATTTTTATATAGACATTTAAAGCTATTGGGCTCGACTATTATAGTTTTATTTGCAATCCACCAAAAAAGCATAAACAGAATGTGAGTGCAGTGCTGATCAAAAAGAATGCATCAAATGGCTACAGATAATTTAATAAAACAGTCAAGAGTGCAGAGAAAAACGAGCGGAACATCATATGCAGATGGTACTTCCTGCCTTGACTGTGTCCATGAAAAATCATATGCCTAAAGTCACCATTTCCCTCTCTCCATGGGGCTAACAGCTAGCAGAAGGTGTGATACAGACAGGGAAGCCGTTCCGGTGTGAAAACCACAGGATTACCCTCGCTCAGTTTGCTCATATTGGCATTCTATGCCACAAAAGCACATGGAACGTATGGTATTTCCTCTAACTGCATGCTTGTGGGCTGGTAAAAGCATAATGCTAAGAATAATTCATGTGATGTTCAAAAATAAACCCTGTGTGTTAAGTGTAGGGTTATTTTGTATAAGAAAAAAAATACAAAAGATGTAGAAATATATCAAAGGACAGTAAGGAAAAAATACACAAAATAAGATTATGACAATGTCAGGACATGGGATTGCTTGTTGTGTCATGGCTGAATCAACAGACACCTTCCATATCCGCAGTCAATAATGTTGTTGCCCCTCTGGAACCCTCTTCCACTAAAATTGCCCTTTGAAATTCAGTACCTCTGGTTACACATCTCAGAACATGTATTGATTTTGGATAATCTCTGTGAACTTGGGCTGCAATTGTGTAGAAACCACTTTACATCAAACGGTGAGATAGCTGGTCCGCATGTCAGGACTAGACTAGTCAATCATCAAGGGAAATAAAAATACTGCTGTGATTAAATGGAGGCACTAAGGGCACAACCACACTATCTAGATAACAGCACATTACCTACAGCAAACTGAAGGTAGCACATCATTAGCTTTCCCTGCTTGGAGGGTCACAGTTGGAAGCTGGAGCATATCCCAGTTGACACTGGGCGAGAGGCAGGGAGCACACTTGTTGCCAATCAATCACAGGGCTAACACAGAGGAACAGTCAACAATTAGCGCCCACACCCACACCTACAGCTTATGACCAATTTGCACTAGCCAGTTAACACAACATACGCTTAGTGGTCACTTTATTGGGTACATCTTGCTAGTACTGGGTTGTATCCCCTTGTGCCTTCAGAACTGCCTTAAATCTTTATGGTATAAATTTAACAAGGTGCTGAAACATTCCACTGAGATTATGGTCCATATTAGCATTATAGCATCACACAGTTGCTGTAAGTTCTGTCATTTGCACTTGTGTGATGTGAATCTCCCACTCCAGCACATCCCAAAGGTGCTCTATTGGACAAAGATCTGAAGACTGCGGAGGCCTTTTAATTACAGTGAACTCATTTTCATGTTCAAGAAATCACTTTGAGTTGATTTGAGCTTTGTGACATGATGTGTGAAAACTGTGGTCATAAAGCGATGGACATGGTCGGCAACAATACTCAGGTAGGCTGTGATGTTTAAACGATGCTCAATCATCAGTGATAATAAGGGCTCCAAAGTGTGTCAGGAAAATACCACCCACACCAGTACTCCACCACCAGCAGTCTGAATTGCTGACACAAAGCAAACTGAATCCATGCATTCATCTTGTTTATCCCAAACCCTGACGCTATCATCAGTTGACAGAAGTGGTTACACAGTCCGCTTCCATGTGCCTCAAAATTCAGTGTCTTGTGGATTCGGAAAAGCTCTTCTGCATACCTTGGTTGTAACGAGTGGTTATCTGAGTTACTGTCGCCTTCCTGTCTGCTCGGACATTCTACCCTGACTTCAGGCATCTAGGCATTTTCACCCACAAAACTGCTGCCCATTGGATATTCTCTCCTTTTTGTAAACTCTCTAGAAATGCTCACAATAACCCATCTGGAACCAATAGCCATGTCAGATTCAAAGTCACTTAAATCATTTTTCTTCCCCATTCTACTGTTTGTTTTGAACTTCAGACTAAATATTGATATGCTTCCATGTGATAGGCTGGTTAGACATTTGAGTTAATGAAAAGTCAAATGTTTTGCACCAAACAAAGTGAGTGTAGATGGACTTTGGGAGGAGGTGAATAAACTGTTGAAACTCTATTAAAATCGAGCTTCTGAAACAAACAAAAACTTCAGTAAACTTTTTTGAATCTGAGTAAGGACAGTGAGAGAGATTGCAAAAATGGTGTCCTTTCCTACTATGGCATGGATTTTGGGGTGGCAAAAGGAAGGCTTGTCACACAGAGTTGCAGTCTGTTTTGCATGGCACATAAACTAACACGCCATGGCTGGAACACACACCATGACCAACATGCTGCTATGGGAAGCCAGAATAAGCTGCTGACTAAAGTATCACTACGGTCTGACACGTGTCATGCAACCACAGTGAGGTGAGTGGGCTGGAGCGGAAAGTCATCCAAAGTCATACAGCATGCTGGCAAAACTAAATTTCCACAATATTTGTGACAGAAATTTCCCTAATCCTCTGAAACATGCATATGGGCAAACTCAGCGGTCTGCCAGCATTTCTGCAGCTGGAAGGGTCATGAACCTTTGTGTTTTGGATATGCTAAAATAATGCTAGTTTCCATTGTTCATGCTTTTTTTTTAGTTGACAGACATAAATATATACTTAAAACAGATGTAGTTAAATAAATTGATCTTTAGTGACTTAAGGATGAATATTTAACGAATGTGGCTACAGGAAAGTAGCGGGAATCTCCAAAGATAAAAGAAAAATAACTTAATCAGATACTAAAATAAATGGAGGAAGGAAAAGGTACAGATAGCCACATGAAGGAATATCCTTCAAAATAAAACAGGAAGTAACAGAAACTAAACTAAACTAAATTGAAAATGAGAATAAAGTCAATAAGAATTCCGATTTATACATCCATTAGGGTCACTTCACTTAAATTTGAAGCTATTTAATTTAATTAAGAGACCTTGTACTATTTTTATAAGGTAAATTGAAAGATTTACCTTATAAGAGACTTTCTCTGTCACTAACAAGATCTTTACAAGAGTTGTAAAGTTGTCAGTTTTACAAACTAAGTATTTCCAAAGGTATGACAGAATACAAGCAGCAACATAAAGTTATCTGCAGGTGATAAGATCTTCAGCTTTTTCTTGTTTTGAGACATCAGTCGTAAACATTCTGGACAGAGCACAGTACGGCCAAATGCCAAAAGAAACCTCAGCCTGACTTGCCACACTCAGGCTCAGGTTTTCACCCTTGTTTTAAAGCAGACAGCAGAGTGTTAGGTATTCATCCAGGCAAAGCAGGACATATATTAAGAGCCTAAAGAGAGACACAGGCAGACAGACAGAGACAAGGGAGAGCAACATTCACCGTGAAAGAGACAGGAAAAAAGGGAGAAGCAACGTATCGTCACTACATAATGGCAACGTGTCTCTCCACGCATTCTATTCATACCGACAGCAACACAATGGTGGCTGTCTGATTGCCCAAATCTGTCCAGCTCGCTGAAACATACGGCAGACTGAGAGAAAAGAGGACTGGGGGGTGAGCAGAAAGAATAACAGAAGGAAAGGGGGCTAGAGGCAGACTGGCTCCATCTCTCAGTGTCAATCAATGCCAGAAAAAGCTCTGCACTTCCACATTCAATGCCTCGATATTTAGCTGGAGGCAAGATGGACCGGTGCAACACTAGTGGGGGAGTGTAGATAATTTGACATTAATCTGAGGGTATTAACAAGGATGTCGCACCCAAATGTGGGATGCCAGGCTGGTCGTGCAGCATTGTTAGAATACAGAAATCTCATATGATCCGCTAGCTATTGCCAGCAAGAGTTATTAGGGACAATCAAAGACAGACACGTGGTTTTATTCTGAGAAGATGATGTCTGGCCAGGATGCTCTAAATCTGTTCCATTTCAACAAGTATTGTAGGTGACACATAAATTACTAATGCAATGGTTTTTCTTTCTACATCTACATTGTCTTTTGGCAGCGTATTTTATATTTTATGACAAGCTACAATAGAGTCATCTTGTACTTATTCAAATGGTACAACACTGACTCAGTGGTTTACAGCTTTCCTTTATGGAAGTAAAATATTCATTCAGTTTATTAAAGACAGATTTAAAATCCTCTCCTTTTTCTCCCCTCTCAACTCAGCTCCTCTGTATTGGAGGATGAGTAGGCCAAAAAAAAAAAAACCCCACCGACTGGAACTGAACTCATTCTATGCTTTAATTCACTATTCTCTGTTTTATGTTTGCAATTAGGCATATCTGCTACACAGCAGGATTTTAATTAATGTCTTTCCCTGATGCCTTCTCTGTGAGAGAAGGTGCTTTGTGGGTGCAAATCAAGGAAATGTCATTGTTAGCAGGGAAGCAACTACAAAGATTTGAATGGCCATTGTCAAAAATGTGGAGAAATACGACTTCTACAATGGTGCCCCCGTTGAGTTTAAACTTCTTTGGGTTAATTTTCTGTAGATGATTTATTTTGGCTTGGCAGTTTAGGAATAGAAGGCATGGCATGATAAAAAACACATTCTTATTTTGGTAGCTCCAGTTCTGTTCAGATTAAGCTGGTCACCTGTACAGGGTGTACCCTGCCTGTTGCTCCATCATGACCCTGAACTGTCTAAGCAGAAGAAGATGGATGGATACACTACCTTTTAGATTAACCTGACTGACTTGTCCTGCAAATAACCCAAATACAGCACACACCATTTCCTTGATGGTTAGAAAAATGGTACAATGCAGATGCCGGGCAGGTAGCGGATGACATAGCTGTGGCAATATAAAGTAACAAATAGGGGAAGTTAAACACGGAATCAGACATAGCACATGAGCAACTAATGCGACTCCAGTTAATATTTTAACTACCTCCCACCTGAGATCTGACACTAAATCAGGCCGAGCTGCAGGGGGACCCCTGTTTCGGTGACTGACCGCTGTAGCATTTAAGGTGTGGTACCTGCTAGCCTGCAGGCCCATGTGGCCTACTAATCTAACCTTATCCACCTGCTGGGAGATAGACAGAGAGTGCAAGAAGAAACGAGAAGGACAAGAATGTTATTGTGGGAGATGATGGTGTTGGAAAGGGGACAAGTGTCCGGAGGCTTCCTAACTTTCCCCCCTGCTCTCCTCTTGTCCCTCAATCTCCTCCGTGGCTTCAAAGGATGAGTGACAGGTTTCCTCACTATCATTGCCTTCACTTTAGAGCTGCCTTAGAGCACTGTGACCAGGCAAGGGGCTCACAGCTCAGCTTTTGTTACTCATTTCCCAGCTCTGCTATTTCTCTGCTCTTTTTCCATCTCTCTCTCTCTCTCTGCTGTTCTGTCTCCATCTTTAAGTCATGAGGTTGTCTAAAATACCTGAAGGCTTTTCGCCAGTTCAATCTAGAGAACATTTGTGACCTCTTGACTTCTGATGTCCCGCTCAGTTTCTCTCATTTACTTTTTCTCCGCCTATTCTGAAATTTCTGAAAGGTCTCTTCTGTCACAGCTGGGACTCTGTACTTTACATGTTGTCTTCCATTCACTGTCTGCAATTGTCCTTACATGTCTTTAGATTAAAGATCATTCACACTTGCAGTAGTCTTGAAGACTTTTTTTGCTTCATTACTCCATACAAAGTCTGTTGGAATATGGTTAGTGTTCATTGTTGCACCAAGTATAGAAAAATAGATTAGTGTGTTATGCTGAAGTCTGTGTGGAAGTGGGCAGGAAGGATCCAGTGGGCAAAAATGCTTTGCTTTTTCTCTGCAGTTGGCATCAGCTGCGCCATCTCATATGCTTATGTCTTGCTTCATGTCTTTGTCCATCAGTGTTTTACTTTTGCCATTTTCCCTTGGAATATACATCATCCAGTCTGTCTTATTTGTAGTCATATCAGGAATTTAGATGTGAAAGGTGGACCTGACCTACCTCATTAGTGCAAACAAATTTCTAGCCAAGGAAAGCCCATTTGCACATTTCTCATTCAAAGCTATTATTTTGTCTAGAGTTCTTACTATATTACTTCATGTAGTCTGCAGTGATAAGAGCTGCTATTCCTGCAGCCTATGCTGGAGCGACTGTCTGGCCCACAAGAACCTCACAAAGGCAACAGCATAATTCGAGGGCATTTCACCACCTGTGTCTCTATTAGCAGTGGAACCTGGTGGCAGTGCCACTGAGTAGAGTGAACCCCATTATATTTTGAGACCAGAGGCCATAGTGTGAGAGCTAAAAGGCTTTGGGACCCATTAATGAAGTCAACATGCCCCCTGGAGAAGTGAGGGCACCATATCAGCCTATTGTATCAAATCAAGCCTTTCAGCTGACACAGCATTGCAGAAAACCAGAGCTACAGATGCAGCTCATCAGGATGGATGTAGCTCGCAGTCGGTTGAAGAGTGTACTTTATAAGAAGACAAGCATTAAACTCTGAGGTCTGTGGTTTATGTGTGACATAAACGGAAATGCTGTATGTGGGCGTTTGTCCACACTCTGAGAATTGCAGGGCCCAGGACACTGGACATGTGACAAAGCAAAAGATGGCTAGCTTGATGTTAGAGAAGCAGAGAGAAAATGAAAAAGAAGCAAATGCTCAAAAGGAAAACAATGGAAATAAACATCTACCTGTTTCCTCCTTCAGTTTTCTCTCTCTTTCCATTTCCCTTAATATATTTGATCTGTTTTTATTGTTATCATCCTATTTAATATCATTCTGATAAAGCTTATAGTTAGGGCTGGATCAGGTGAGACTGAACCATCCTTTAGTTACACTGGAACATAACTGTCTTCATACACCATTGCCGTATTTAAACATTAGCACTCTGTCTCTCTCCTATAACTTGCTTCTTGTCCTGTCTTCTTTCTGCTGTCTTCTCTTTACCCTCACCTCCAACTGGTCTTGGCAGATGGCTGCCCCTCCCTGAACCTGGTTCTGCCAGAGGTTTCTTCCTGTTAAAAGGTAGTTTTTCCTTCCCACTGTTGCCAAGTACTTGCTCATAAGGGATTGTGTGATTGTTTGGGGTTTTTTTTCTAATATTGTACAGTTATTACCCTACAGTACGAAGCAGATTGAGACAACTGTTATTGTGAATCACCACTATATAAATAAAATTAAATTCAGTTGAAGTGAATGAATATGCTGCTCAGTCACCAAAGCAGCTCTGACCTGACAAGCACTGAATGTAAAAATAGTACTGCATGTTGAATAAGCCAGCACAGCTTTGAATTACTCCGTCTCCAAGAGGGAAGAGAAACATGTAGCGTCTGATCCGATACAGGTATGGCACTAACTCAACAGTTGCCTGTGATGGTCTTTGAAACCCAGCCACGCATCAACAAATGCAGAGAAGTTCAAGACTGCTGGGAAATTTAAAACACTCACACAACTCTGCAAAATAGTTTGGGGCAATAAAAATAAAGTGATGATATTCCCAAAAGTAAATAATTAACAAGCACAGAAGCAGTTAATAACTAAATTAAATCTAAATTTGGTCTAACCACTCTTTGCCTGTGAAGTAGAGGTAATGCTCCTTGTTACATCTGAGCACAGTTTTGCAAATTACTTGCAGTAATGATGTTGAACTTATGGCATTTCTACTGTGAATTACTCAGTTGATATTTTCTCTTCATGTAATTCCAAAGTCACCAGTGCTAAAAACAGGGCTTTACAAGGACCATCCTGCTGCTCTGATGGTGCTGAAGCACACATAAGAGTTTAAACATATTAAGTGCAAAAAAGTTTTATTTAATAACAACAACAACCGCTTTTCCTTTTTTTAATAGAAGAAAGTGTATTTATCACAACTTTTGTTTATTTAAAAAAAAACTCAACTGGGAACTTTTAACTGAATTTTTTATCAGTTATTTAAATCCTGCTTCCCGCGCTGTCAATCACCCAATTGTCTAACCACTGAGAGTAACGAGCAGAGGATCTGTTTGTTGGTAAACCTTTGATCAGTCTTACACAAAACAGGTGTATATTTCTCTTTGGGATGAGCATGAGGTTGGGAGATAAAGGTCCAATGACAGACTTTGATCAGCATTCAAAGGATCACTCGCAAACACCCCCCTCTGTGACCTTTATGCAACTCTTAGCAAGGGGTAACAGGGGTAGAGTGTAGTTTTTTCTTGACCGAAACTGCTTCTATAAATGTCAATCAGTAGCATATCCAACAAGGGTGCTGGAGAAGGGTCAAGTCCACAAAAAGATGTCTGGGTCTGATAATGGCCTAATGACAGGCTCTGATCAACTTTAGACAAGGTGAAAGCATGACTTTGAGAAGTCTTTTTTCATTCTTTACCAAAAAAATCTTTGTTTTAGTGGTTTTCGATCTCTTTTTTTACTTGCTTATCAGTCTGCCCTCTTTTCTCTGGTCAATACTTATTTTCGGCTTGTTTACCAGGACAAATAGAGCAGTTCATTGACTTCAAGGCTGTGATTGGTGTCCTGGGAGATAAACGCAAACATATAAATACACACAATACACCAATACAATACAATGCACCAATACAAGTGCAAAAACAAAATCCCCAAAATAACAAGAAAAAGCTCAACAATGCTGGACTTTTAACCATTTGACTGCTAATGTGGGGAATAAAGTATCAAGAAAAAGGCAGTGTGTATCTGTGTGTGTGTGTGTGTGAGTGAGCACAGGTGTGTGAATAATAGATGGGGAGCTGAGAGCCAGACGCTGTCTGAGAGCAGACTTCACCCTGGATCCTGTTACCACACACTGCCATCAGAATAACTCTAGAGACACAGGCATTCTCTTACACACACACACACACACACACACACACACACACACACACACACACACACACACACACACACACACACACACACACACACACACACACACACACACCCAAAGTTCAAGTACTAAATGTGTGCACAAT